>QANZ01054338.1:26201-42814 GCA_003254925.1 Chamaecrista fasciculata | reverse complement strand
GTTCCTTATTCCCCAACACCACCACCACCGCACCCTCCTCCACTCTCCTCAATTTCCAAGCCAAACAGGAACCCTACTCCGCCGTCACGTTAGACTTGTCCGACGACGGCGATGATCGGAACTCGTCGGTTCATCAACGAAGGACAACAATTCGGCGGAGATCGGCGGTTTTCTGGCCAGATTCGCGGAGTTTTCGGAGTCTGTTCGTGAGCTCGTGATTCTTGATCGGAGCTTGACGGTTTTCGCGGAGGAGCTCGTCGCCGGCGTTGATCGACAGAGGGCGGCGGAGAGCGGCGTTTTCTGGGAAGATTTATCGGAGTTCTTGATATTGCCGACGAGTTTTTTTTCTGGGTTTGTAGCACATTCGACGACGGTTTGCGGCGGGACCTGGACAGACTTGATCGGCGACGGTAGGCGGCGGTTTCTGTGCAGTATTTCCAGCGAGGCAAGTTGGTTGTGAGCTGGGTCGTAAGCAGCGGAGATCAGAGTCGTTTTCATTGCGGGGGGAGAGAGAGAGAGAGNGACCTATTTGGAACAAAGAGCATAACTGGGGGACCAAAATAGGACTTTGGCCTTTAAAAAATATAAGTAGGGGTGTTCATGGGTTGAGTTTAGGGCGGGTTGGTTTGGGCTGGAATTTTGTGAGGACGGGTTTTGAGAAAAAAATATCTCAGCCCAAACCAAACCAAACAGCAGAGGGTTGAGTTGGACGGGCTGGCGGGTTGGCCCATTCTAATTTGCAAACAATTTTTTTTTATCTTTCAACTTTTTCCTATTGAATTTTGATTAAGAAAAATGTTTTATTATCATGATTCATGAATTAATAATATGATTGAAAGTCATATATGCTCATCTAAAGAAGTTGAAATTAATGTATACAAGTTAAACTTAATTAATTGAAAGTGAAGTCACTAATGCAACGTTAAGGTTAAGGGGAAAAAGTAATTCAAGAGTCATATATATTATATAAATATATTAACTAATATTATATATATATATTAAAAAATAAAAAAATGGCAGGTTCGCGGGTTGGGTTGGGTTGAGCGGGCTCAGAATTCTAAAACCCGCAGCCCAACCCAAACCACTACGGGTTGGGAATTTTCAAACCAAATTAAACCAAACCAACTCAAACATACGAGTTGGGTTGGTTTTAGCGGGTTGACGAGTTGGCCCGAACCGCTGAACACTTCTAAATATAAGACTAAATTTGAGAGTTATTTTAAAGATATGAGACTGAAATTGCAACTTTAATTTTTTTTTTCTATGATTTGCAATATGTGAACCCTCATAACACCTTCATTGTGCATGAAAAAATAAGTCGGTAGCTTGTCAACCTACTTTAATATCCATCAAACAATATCAAATTTGAAGCATATACTATATATTTGGGTTTTTTTTATTCAAAATGATTTTTTTATACCAAACAATATCAATTTTTCATGCAGGAAATTGGAATCATACCTTATATATATTCTCACTGTTACGACTCAGCATACCACATGAGAATTAATGGTCATTGGCAAACAGAAATGAGAGTAGAACTAAGAGTGAAATTTTTTGCAGAGATATGAAACAAAAAATATAAAAAGTAATGGGCTAATTTACAATCTAACTAAGAAATAAGAGACCAAAATTGACAGATAGGACTATACAGATATTTCTCCATTTTATATTCTTTATTTTTATTGTAAATATTAGTCACACTCAGACCGTTAGGGATATTTGTTAGATTTGGCTGAGCTGTACAGTTTGTTATTCTTTCTGCATGATAGTCACATGGGCTGTATTGCTCTTAGCTCGTGTATATATGTAACCTTCAATTGTGATATTCAATTCATTCCATTTTACTTGCAATTTTGTGCATGGTATCAGAGCAAACACGATACCCTACTTTGCTCTGTTTTCTTACCCTTTGATTGCAAGCCAAAATGGAAGGTTCTCCGAGCGATTCTACTGCTCAGAGTAAGGGAACTGTTGTCCAGAAAATGGATGATGGTCCATTCCTCTTACAGAATTCTGATCATCCGGGAATGCATCTTGTCAGCACGCATCTCACCGGTTCTAACTTTCTTACTTGGAGCATCGCCGTTCACACCGCTCTTGAAGCCAAAGACAAAGTCGGATTTATCGATGGGTCTTTGGATGTTCCTACTGATGCTGAACGTTTTCGTAAATGGAAGTGTGTAGATTCGATGATTAAGTCTTGGGTTATGAACTCCATCACCAAAGACATTGCAGACACCTTGATTTACTGTGCAACTGCTAAACGCCTCTGGGATGAGATCGAAGAGCGCTATGGCATGAGCACCAGTCCACAATTGTACCAGATTCAACGCCAAATTTCCTCTGTTCAGCAGGGTAATGATTCTGTCACTAACTATTATAGTAAGCTTCATAGAGCATGGGATGAAATGGATAGATTGATTCCTATTCCTGCTTGTCGCTGCACTAACTGCGTTTGTGGTATGACTCAAAAGATGAAAGATATTATTGCTTGGACACGTTTGCTTCAATTTCTTATGGGTCTAAACCCAGAATTTGATGTTGTTCGGAGTAAAATTCTGAGTCTCGATCCTCTTCCTAAGGTTAGCAAGGCTTTTTCTATGGTAGCATCTGTCGAAAGCCAGAAGAATGTAAGCCTCTCTTTCACTCCTATGTTGGAGATTGTGCCCTAGGGCCAATCATTTTATTTGATAAATATGTTGTGAACATATTATTAATTTATGGAAGATAAATTAATGTGTTGTCATATCATTTGCATGTTTACTATGATAACGTCCATGATTAATTATGAGATAATTAATCTAAACTTGTCCCTGGTCGATTATTTTTGTGGGAGCAAAAATGAACTAAGACCAGCATGACCTCGGTGCATGAGATGCACGCACTAGATGCTGGGACGAGAGTCATGGTGCAATTACGTAAGGTGGTTACGAATTGCTGGACTGACCCGGAGAGTCCTGCATGGGTTTAGTCATCAGCTAGTCTCTCCTAGTACGCCTGTAGCGATGCCTTTGACCTGAGGTCAATGACTATTCCAGCGTTGCAGTTGTCAGTCTTTGGCTTAGTCTAACGCTGCCCGTAACAGGGTAGTTATACGGGCTGAGTACGGGACTGGTTGATTGCTCTGCAGTGGGATGTGGATTGGCCAAAATGGGATTTTGTCCCTCATTAATTTGAGAGATATCTAACTGGCGCCCTCGATGAGTCTGTCCAGGAAAATGCGTGGCCACGCGGGAATTGGGACTTACTCAAGGAATCGAGAAAGTTGAGGTTTGGATTATGGATGACATACCTGTGCCTAGTCCATGACCAAGATATCGTAGGACAAACGGATCACGTACACGGAGGTACTGAGGTTAAGTCGTTCTTCCGGTTACCGAACGATCACTCACGGATTTTGGGTAGTTGTGATGGCTTGCTAGAGTCCGCTCACAACTTGTAGGTCATGGGGATGCCCTACTGCCATTATTGCGTGGGGCCTGCTGGGTCACACACGGGCAGGATCTGATCACCATTCGAGAGGGACACGAATTAGGGTTAATTCGTGGGTCACGCGAGTGACACGATTTAAGACACAGAGGAAATGTCTGGGACATTAGGTCTGGTCTTAATTAATCTACAGATGACATATTTAGATTTGTGGGACAAATTTAAATATTAATAATTGAATATAATTAATGAGATTAATTATAGGCAATTTAAATATTAGGAAAATAATTCTGGATAATGTTCCTAAGAGTTAGGAAATTATTGAATTATAAAATTCCTAATAAATAGGAGAGGGTGGCGCCTCTTGGGAATTATTTGGGTTAAATAAAAATGTTTTATTTAATTCAAATAATATTTGAAATTCAAATGGAGATTTGAAATTCAAAAGATTTGGTGAGTATCTTTTAATATCTTTGGTGAATCAAAAATTAGAGGTTTTTGATTAATTAAATTCCAAGGATAATTAAAGGGGGATAGGCGCCATCTTGGTGGGTCCCATTGGGAGATTTGATCTCTCAATTTGATTCTCCAAGATTGCATTTTGAATTTAAATATAATATTAAGGTAATATTATAATTATAAATTCAAGGCCTAAAATAATTATATTATCAGAATATCTTTATTTTAGGAATTATTAAATCACCAAAATTTCTCCCTATATAAAGGGGGCAAGTCGACTTGCCCAAGATATGCAGACATAAGTGTGAAACCCTAGTTTCATTTTCCTCCTAAGAGTTAGAGAGAGAAAATAATCCTTTGCACACACACATAGAGAAAGTCGACTTTCTCTAAGAGTTAGGGAATTTCGACTTTAGCTCTAAAATTAGGGGTTTGAGAGAAGAATAGGCAAGAAGGAGTTCTTGTGGGGGGATTCTTCTAGCGCCACCTCCAAAGTCTGAATTATCAAGAAGGAGTTCTTGAAATTCAGAGGTCTGCAGATTGGTCCCAGAAATTCTTTTGAGAAAAGAATTTGGAGGCTAGCACCTCGGTGGTCAAAGAAACTGTCTGTGTGGATTACTGGCAGAGGGAGAACTCTGGGAGTGGATCCGTGGAACTCGCCCCGTACAACCTGCGTTTTGAAACTCTGAGGTATAACACTAACCAAAAGTTTTAAATTCTACTAGCGGATCCGTTCGGGAATCATAGGACCTAGGCGTTTTATTTAATTTAATTTTAATTTTGCTTCCGCTGCCTTAGGCGCCTAGGATTCCCAACATCCTACACCATCCTCTACTGATGTTAGTGCTTTGTTTGCAAAATCTACTACTGCTAAACCTGATAATTCTAAGTTTAACTCTAAGATACGTGATCCTTGCAAGAAATCTGATCGCCATTGTGATCATTGTGGCATGGATGGCCACACTAAGGAAGCTTGTTTTAAGCTTCATGGGTATCCTGAGTGGTATAATGACTACAAAGAGGCTAAGAAATCAGGTTCTGGTAAGAAGGTAGTTGCTAATTTTGTTCATGATTCTTCCGCTGACATTGTGCCTGATACTTCCTGTGGTAGTACTGATTCCAACAATGATGCACTGGCTGCTATGTTCTCTACTCTTTTTAAGCAAGAGATAGGGAAGTACATGCGTGGCAAAGCCCCTGAAGAACATGCTAGCTATGTTAATACCCTTGACTTTGCAGGTAGCACTGTGTTTTCTTCTAGTTTCTTTTTAAGTTCAGACTCATGGATATTGGATCTGGGAGCATCCTCCCATATGTGTTTTAATGCCTCTTTACTGCAAAATATCCAACCCTTAATTCCCTCTATCAGAGTTCATTTACCTGATTCTGCTGTCAAAACCATTTCCAAACATGGCACTGCCATTTTACATTCAAGAATTTTTCTCAATAAAGTCTTATTTATACCAGAATTTCGATTCAATCTTATCTCAGTCAATAAATTACTTAATGAAACTGATATTAGACTCACATTTCATCCTCATTGCTGTGTCATGCAGGACCTGGAGAGTAATAGGATCATTGCTGTTGCTGGTGTGAAAGGGAATCTTTATATTTTAAGTTCTGCATCCTTTAGAAATGATGTAATAAATAAATTTTTACATACTTCTAGTCCAATTGCTTTCTGTAATGCTTTGCATAGCAATGAACATACTCCCTTTCTTTGGCACCAACGCCTTGGTCACTGTCCCTCCAATGTTATGAAACATATTTCTTCAATTAATACATCTCACTCTCTTCCTATTTGTGATGCTTGTCATTTGGCAAAACAATCTAGGTTACCTTTTCCTACTAGTCATACTCGAGCAGATCACATTCTAGATTTATTACATACTGACTTGTGGGGTCCCTATAAAATTCCCACCCTAAATAATGCCCATTATGTTCTTACAATTGTTGATGATCACAGTAGAGTTACTTGGACCTTCTTACTCAAGTACAAATCACAAGTTCCTGCTACACTCACTGCATTCATCACCCAGATTCAAAAACAACATGATAAATCAGTTAAAATTGTGTGTTATGATAATGGAACTGAATTTCTTAATCATGAATGTCAAAGTTTTTTTTTTTCTAAGTTAGGCATCATTCACCAAACATCTTGTGCCTACACTCCCCAACAAAATGGAGTTGTAGAGCGCAAACACAAGCATTTGTTAGCTACTTCTCGCAATCTTCTTTTCCATTCTAAACTTCCAAAACAATTTTGGGGAGAGTCTATCCTCACTACCACATATCTCATTAATAGAACGCCCACTCCCATCCTTGATTGGAAGACTCCTTTTGAGCTTTTATATCATCATTCTCCTAACTATACCAGATTAAGGGTATTTGGTAGCCTTTGTTACATCACCAACACTTCACCCCATAAAGACAAGTTTGATCCTCGTTCCCATAAGTGTGTGTTTGTTGGCTTTGCAGCAGGACAAAAAGCATATAAGGTTTATAATTTACAAACAAAAAAATTACACATTTCTCGAGATGTTAAATTTTATGAAGATTCTTTCCCTTTTGCATCAGATACTGCATATTTAACTTCTCAGCATCCTGCATTACCCCTTGTTTCATTTGATACACCTTTTGACAGCTCACCTATTTCTTCATCTCTTGAACTCACTTCTTCTTCCTCTCCCTCTCCCTCTCTTAGTCACACTTCTTCTCTTCCTGCTTCTATTTCACCTTCCCCTGCCCCTACTTCCTCTTCTATCCCTCCACCAAGAGTTAGTACTAGTCCCAAACACCCCCCAAAATATTTAGATGATTATTATTGTAATGTCTCTATTCATCATTCTGCTATTTCTGATTTTTCACCTACATATACTGCTTTTGTTGCTAACGTTTCCAAGATCCATGAGCCTCATACTTACAAACAAGCTATTAGAGATCCAGCATGGATATCTGCTATGCAACAAGAATTGCAGGCTCTTGAAACTAATGATACATGGGAGCTTACCTCTTTACCTATTGGCAAGAAGACAATTGGCACCAAGTGGGTTTATCGAGTCAAGTATAAAGCAGATGGCTCTCTTGATCGTTACAAGGCCCGTTTGGTGGCCAAAGGCTATAATCAGGTTGCAGGCCTCGATTTCTTTGACAGTTATTCACCTGTCGCCAAAGTAGTAACAGTTCGCGTCTTCATTGCCTTGGCAACTTGCAAGCAATGGCCTATTTATCAACTTGACATCAACAACGCTTTTCTTCATGGCTATTTGAAGGAGGATGTTTACTTAGATCTTCCTGAAGGCTACACTAAAGGTGCTCCAGGCCAAGTCTGCAAGTTGAAGCGTTCACTTTATGGCCTTAAACAGGCTTCACGAGAGTGGAACCTTGAATTTACTGCCAAGATTCTCCAATATGGATTCATTCAATCACCCAATGATTTCTGTCTTTTCACCATGGACTGTCCTCGCGGATTCATTGCCTTGATCTTTTATGTCGACGATATTCTTCTCACTGGTCCCTGTGAGATTGAACTCACCAAGATCAAAACTTATATGGATACTGTCTTTAGTATTAAGGACCTTGGACTTGCCAAGTACTTTCTTGGCGTAGAAATCGCACGAAGCACTCAAGGTACCTATCTGTCACAACGCAAATATCTCTTAGACATTGTTGCTGACACCAATCTTACTGAGGCTGCTACTATTGTTACGCCTCTTCCTAAGGGTCCCAAGTTCGATCCACACTCTCCTCTACTTCAGGATGCTGAGCAATTTCGCCGCTTGATTGGACGTTTACTGTATCTTAACCTCACTCGACCTGACATTACATATAGCGTCCAGCAGCTAAGTCAGTTCGTTCACGAGCCACGTGAAACTCATCTTCATGCTGCTCGACATGTCGTTCGATACCTCAAAGGCACATCATCACTTGGTCTCTTTCATTCTTCAACGTCCAATTTTGAACTTCAAGCCTATTGTGATAGTGATTGGGCCTCTTGCCCTCAAACACGACGCTCTTTGTCCAGTTACTGCATCATTCTTGGCTCAAACGCCATTTCATGGAAAACAAAAAAATAGAGCACCATTGCGCGTTCTTCCTGCGAAGCAGGCGAAGCAGAGTATCGCAGTATGGCAAACGTTGTATGCGAGCTTCTTTGGATCACCTATCTTCTTCGCGACTTCTGCATCAACCCCATCACTCCTATTCCCCTTTGGTGCGATAATAAATCTGCTCTCCATATTGCCGCGAACCCTGTCTACCACGAACGAACCAAGCATATTGAAATCGATTGTCATGTGGTTCGAGAGCGTTACAAAGATGGTTTTATCAACCCCCAACACGTGCCTTCTTGTTGGAAATTGTGCCCTAGGGCCAATCCATTTTATGTATGTTATTAACATATGGATTAATTTATAGAGATAAATTAATGGTTATCATATTATTAGCATGTTTACTGTGATGACGTCCGTGATTAATTATGAGATAATTAATCTAAAACTGTCCCTGATCGATTGTTTTCATGGGAGCGAAAATGAACTAAGATCAGCATGACCTCGGTGCATAGAGATGCACGCACTAGATGCTGGAACGAGAGTCATGGTGCAATTACGTAAGGGGTTACGAGTTGCTGGACTGACCTGGAGAGTCCTGCATGGGTTTAGTCATCAGCTTGCCTCTCCTGTACGCCTGTCACGACGCCTTAGACCTGAGGTCATCATTATTCCGGCGTTGCAGTTGTCAGACTTTGGCTTAGTCTAACGTTGCCCGTAGCAGGGTAGCCATAAGGGCTAAGTACGGGTTTGGTTGATTGCCATGCTGAGGAATGTAGATTGATCAAAAAGGGATTTTGTTCCCCATTAAATTGGGAGATATCTTACTGGCGCCCTCGATGAGTCTATCCAAGAAAAGAGTGGACACTCAGTATATTGGGACTTACTCAAGGAGATCGAGAAAGTAAAGGTTTGGATCATGGATGACTTTCCTGTGCCTGATCCATGACCAAGATATCGTAGAACAATAGGGTCGGTGTCAAGGAGGTACTAAGGTTAAATCGGTTTTGGTAAAAACGATAACTCACGTGTTTTGGGTAGTCGTGATGGCTTGCTAGAGTCCGCTCACGACTTGTAGGTCATGGGGATAACCTGCTGCCAACTTCACGTGGGGCCTGCTGGGTCACACACGAGCAGGAGCAGAACACCACTTAAAGGGACACGAATTAGGGTTAATTCGTGGGTCACTCCGGTGACACATTTTAAGATATAGCGAGAATGTCTGGGACATTAAGTCTTGTCTTAAATTTTCTACAGTTTAAATAATTGTTAAATGGTTAATAGGGATTAATCTATTTACAATTATAATATTAGGAATAATAAATCAAATAAGGTTCCTAAAAGTTAGGAGATTATTGATTTATAAAATTCACTAATATTGGTATAGAGGGTGGTGCCTCTTTATAGATGATTTTAATTAATAGAAATGTTTTATTAATTTAAGTCATGAGTTTGAATTTGAATTTTGATTCAAGATTTGAATTAAAGATATTAGGGTAATATTTTAATTCAATAAAGAATTTAAATTCAAAATTCAAAATTTGAATTAAAGATATTATGGTAATATTTTAATTCAAAATCATTGGGATAAAATAAATTGGTTATGACTTCCTAAAAGTTAGGAGTTATTTTTAATTTATAAAATTCCATAAAAATAAAAGGCATAAGGCGCCTATCATGGTGGGTCCCAATGGAAGATTTGATCTTCCATTTGATTATCCAAGATAGCAGTTTGAATTTGAATTAAAATATTATGGTAATATTTTAATTAGATATTCAAGTCTTAAAATATGATATTATTGTAATGTCATGATTTTATAATTATAAAATTCCATAATTTTGGTAATTATAAGCTCAAAAAGTCGCCTAGCCTAAACCCTAATTACACAAGTGCAATTTTGTCTTCCTCCTTGTAGAGAGAGAGAAAAATCGCCATCCACCTTCCTAGAGAGAGAAGTCGAATTCTTCTAAGGAGTTAGAGAGAAATTCGAAGTGTGGGATTTCTAGGGTTTTGAGAGAAGAAAGAACAAAAGGAGTTTTGTTGCTGTCTTCTCCTCTTCTGCGCCACCTTGTTGATTGGATTCAAGAAGGAGTTCTTGGATTCAAGTACGGTAGATTCAGTCCCTTGTTTCTTTGGAGAAAGAAACAGAAGGCTAGCACCTTGTGTTTGGAAAACTGTTCGTGTGGATCACCGGTGGAGGAAGGACGTTGCAAACGGACTTCTCTGACTCGCCTAGTTTAACCAGCCGATTGAAAGCTTGAGGTATAACACTTTTCGTATCTGATTTTAAATTCAACTAGCGGATCTCCGGGTGGGAAATCTTGGGCAGCGCATAAAAATTTTGTTTTACTTTTGCTTCCGCTGCGTGTTTTGCTCCGGGATTTCCCAACACTTCTTCCCTACAACTCGCTGATCTTTTTACTAAGGCTCTTGCTTCACCTCAACTTTCTTCGTTGACTTACAAGTTGGGACTTTTGCCACATACGTCTCCAACTTGAGGGGGGCTGTACAAATATTTCTCCATTTTATATTCTTTATTTTTATTGTAAATATTAGTCACACTCAGACCGTTAGGGATATTTGTTAGATTTGGCTGAGCTGTACAGTTACTTATTCTTTCTGCATGATAGTCACATGGGCTGCATTGCTCTTAGCTCGTGTATATATGTAACCTTCAATTGTGATATTCAATTCATTCCATTTTACTTGCAATTTCGTGCAAGGACCCTTGAAAATGAAGAGAGTAATAAAATTATATTAAAAAAGTGCATTAGATCGATCGATGCAGACCCTCACCATCATTACGTATACTCGCCTTCTCTTCTATATATTTATTCTCTCTCCCTCTCTCTCTCTCTCTCTCTCTTAATATACCCCACTAGCTAGGGCCATCCATTTCTGGGAAGATAGATTTGAACTTGTGTTATATTCTCTGATTAATTAGGTTCCTTCACCAATAATAATTAATTGTCATGGTGGTTCATTTGGTGTATTTTGTGCTTCTCTTGGCCCTCACTGGCCGCTCAAGTAAGCTCAGCCACCTTCATCCATATATCTCCCTATCATAAGTATTATTGACCAGTTTGTTGAATTCATGATGAAAGAAACTTCATATAGATGGTGAAATGATGCATGGGTTTAATTTGAGAGTGTGTGAACTAACTGATTTTCTTTTCTTTGCATATATATACATATATACACAAAACAGGTGGTCTTAATAACTACTGTGTTTGTAAAGATGGATCGAGTAATGTAGCTCTTCAGATAACTATGGAATTTGCGTGTGGTGTTGGGGCTGATTGTACAGCCATTCTCACGAACGGAGCATGCTATGAACCTATCTAACACACTCAAAGATCACTGTGACTATGCTGTCAATTGCTATTTCCAGAAAAATGGTCAAAATCCCACAAGCTGTTATAATTTTGGTGGCATTGTTGTTCTCTCTCAAGTTCCGCCTGGTGAGTTCCTAAATATTCAACCAAACCTTCATGTTTAATTTAGAGAAGACGTACTATTTAATCTTTAAATTTACACCGAGTCAACTAATCAGTCTCGAACTAATTGAAATATACGATTTTATCCATGAATATCTCTATTTATTATGGATTTGGGATTTTGGCTTTTATTGATATCAATCTCTTTCTTTCTTGTGCATGCCATTTCTCTTCGATCTATATATATAGCTTGTTCATCTGGATCATGTGCCCCTTCAACTGCCAGGTAAGCTTCTACACTGTAGATCTAGAAAATATTAATTTTGGAAGACCCTACTCTTGCTTATATTTGTGTTCAAGATTCGCATCACAACACGCTGACACAAGTTGTGTCAACGTGATGCAGATTTATTTATGCCAATAATTACATTAGTTATGTAAATACAAGACACAAACCATACAACATGTCAAAATTTGAAGTGTCCTTGTACAAGTTGAAGATGTATGTAGTTTTTGACCCCCGTTTTTTTTTTGTAATTTCCATGCTTCATAATTATAAGGTCATAATCTTATAACTAAAATGAAATTCTAATTTATACATTAATTGGTTTCGTGGACATTAATCACAACATGTAGCATAATAACTTAAACTGGAGGAGATTCATTGACATAGTTATTATATGATTTCACTATATAAGCTGATATAATATAGTTCTTCTTACAACAACACAGGTTCAAGCACTTCCACAAGTCCTGGCATAGTTATTAATATTGAATTCTCAAGAATAAACTAGTTTCATGGTTCTTTGTGATTGTATTCTCAGTTAAGGAATTATTTTAGTTGTAATAAATTTGCAAAAGTGTCTTGATAAGACCTATCTCCTTTATCCTTCAAAATATTTATCTTTCTTCATTAGTAATATTTTTCTTATATATTTTCTAAATTATTGTTTGAAACTTTGAAATGCATTTGAATTTTTTATTGGCAAAAGCATTATTTTTGTCCTAAACTTTACAACAATTGTTAATTTTTTCTCTAATCTTTTTCTGTGATTGATTTCGTCCACAATGTTTTATATTTTGGCCAATTTTATTCTTGACTAACTTCTTTCAATAAATTAATGACAGATAAATCATGTATTTCAATATTCAGAGTGAGGATTTGAGTTTCTTTTTTTACTAATTTTACATTATATATCATTAGCCACGTAAATTTTATTATAAAATGGATCAAAATGTAAAACATTAAATATGAAATAGACTGCTAAAAAAGATTGTAATAGACGAAATTTATAGTTGACATAAAAACTGGGAACGAAATTAGTGCTTTTACCTTTTTTATTTTTAAATTTCAATAAATTATTCATCATTAATGGATTGTTATGGTAAACTCAATTATACTTATCTTTGAAGTATGATTGCAAATTATTTATTATAATTGAATTATTATTGTAAACTTGCGTTTAATTATATTTTGGTCAAAATCTCAATTTTAAATATATGGGGTAGAAAGAATTCATAGATTAAGAAAAGGAAAGGCAAAAATACTCTCGATATTCCTAAAGTATGGCGTCAATTTCAGTTGTACTCTCAAAGATTTTTTGAGTGAATTGTACAATCAATGTTTCACATTTAAATTAATTGTACTCTCAAATTAAGAGTACAATTGATAAAAAAAAAATTGATCATGTACACGTAAAGTTGACCAAATGAAAGACAACTCAATAATTAGATAAGAGAAGACCAGTAAAGAAAATTAGGAGAAACTATTAAGAAGAATTTGATTATTAATAACCTAATTATAAAATTGAGTAAAGATAAAATTCAATCCATATAGCCGATCTCTTACCATGGGAAAAAGGCTTTTGTTTACGTGTTTACAATATGAAACTTATCTTTAATTTGCCCAGTTCCCCCCACCCCAACCCTCTTATTATGGGAAAATGAATCCTCTAGAGTTCTTTCACCATGCATTTGATTTTGTGAAGTTGGAGAGAAAAATGAAGAAGAGAGAGAAAATATGGGTCCTACATATTGTTATTTTATGGAACCCACATTTTCTTTGTCTTCTTCCTCATTTCTTTTGGTTACCTAAGGTATCCTTCAGCCCGTTAGGCTAAGGACTAATCCTCCGCGGATCTGAGCTCCATTTAAGAGTTTGCCGCTGGCCAATTGGTTACAAGAAATGCATGGTGAAAAAACTCTCAAGGATCCAATTCCCTTTTTGTGGGGTGTCAAGGCATTGGTTTGGTGAAGCTTCATATAGGTTTTTGGGACCAAAAGGGAATTTAAGGTAAACATTAGAGATTAAAATAATTTTTTGGCCCAAATATATAAATAAATAAATGTAAATCAATTTAAAATTTAAATACACTCCATAGTATATATATAAGTGTAACGTATATATATAATTATGTAAACTTTGAAATCATAATATCTTGATTACAAGGACTTAACACCCCATCATAATAGGGCACAAGTCGCCTATTTATGAAGAAACATCCATTATCCTTGGAGGAACTAATAATAATTGGGCATTTGTCCAACGCCCCTTGCAAAGGCCACCTGACTTAGAGCGTCCTTCTCCTAAACAAAAGACCAAACCTCTCATTAGGCACTCTCTCCTAGGAGGACGTCTCAAACTTCCACCCGAGACGCGAAGGGCGTCTTTCCTATGGGAGGGCATCCTACCAAGTGATTCAAGGACAACAGACAAGGCTTCAAGGTAGGTCATCCTCAACAATCTAAGCATCCTACATTGCCAACTTAATCAATGTTTGGTATTTGTAGCATGATGCCTCAGTAGCTCAACACTAGGATTTGGGAACATATTTCCAAGGATCTCCAAATTCTACAATTAAGAGATCATAATCTCAAGAGGATCTCTCATAGCTCAAGTCTAGGAGATCCTCAACAAATTCATCATTCTCATATAAATACACACACTCCCAAAACTCTAAACAAAGGTACACACTTTTAATTCATGAATTCTCATAATTCTATTCTCATTAGAGCAATTCACTAACTTAAACATTGAACGTGAATCACAAGGAATATCCCATGTAATCCATTGTCTTGCAAGAACTGCAACTCATAAATTTCTCATCCGAATCGGGTAAGCGCCTCTAGCCATACCTTGATTCATCACCATAAATACATTAAAAAAATAGGAAAAGTAAAGAAAATTTATCATGTGAGAATTTGTGAGTTGAGTTCGTTCTTAAAAGTTTGAAACTAAAACCCAACTTGCGGCAAGAGTGTGGTTTTAAAATTTTAAAACTAACTCAACTCTCGAACTCAAAAAAATTCAACCCTGTAATTGAGTGTGAGAGAAAAACCTCCCTTCTTAGTCATAAATTAAAAATAAATTTGTGATTGATTTTTCATTCAAGATTTTTCTTTTTCTCTCTGCCAACTCACTTATTATGATATGTATGAGAGGAAAATCCTCAAAATCAGATGTCTAACTCAGAGACAACGGTAGATAAAAAAAATATAGACAAAATCACGTTTTGAACTAACGGTGGAACAAATGAAAAAGTTTGAGAACTGATATATATAAAATAGAAACTAATGGTAGAATAAATGAAAAAGTTTGAACTAACAGAATTCACCCTATAGTTCGAGGACAAAAATGAAGTTTTGACCTTTTAAAAAATTAGCCTCAACATGAAAATAAAAAATCACCACATACACTCGCCTTATCTTCTCTTTCTTGTATCTTTCTCTTTCTCTGTTTCACACACAATAATACCCAATACTAAATAAGGCCATCCAAATCTGGGAAGATAGATTTGAACTTGTGCTATATATATGTATCCTCTGATTAATTAGCTTCACCAATAAGTAATAATTAATCATGTGTAAAGATTTAGTCTTAGTTGTTAAGATTTGGGATATCTTATGTAATCTTTGAGTGACTTGTATTTTAATTAGTTACCATATATTTTGGGATAGAATCCTTGGTGACTAAGGAATTAGGGACTTGGGCCTATTGGGCTTAGGTTAAGTAATCCTTGTGTATCTAGGGTTTGGGATGCCTATAAATAGACTAGTAGCTAATGGTAGAAGCATGACTTGAGAGGTAGACTAGTTCATCAGGTTATTGTATTCCCACATTCCATATAGTGAAATCCTTTGTTCTTGGCTGGATGTAGGTCACGCTGACCGAACCAGGGTAAATTGTCTTGTGTTCCTCTATTATTCTCTTTATTCCGCATTATCATACTTGTTTAGATCTGTGAATGTTTGTTGGGAGGTACTCTGAATCCTAACAAGTGGTATCAGAGCCTGGTTCTCTTGTTTTTTCTTTTCTTTTTTCTCTTTGAATTTGAAAGGAAAATAGGTGGGAGCAGATCTGGAATTTCAACATTCAAAGGAGGACCACTTTTGCAATTTTAGCAAAATTCCAAAAAGGAACTTTATTCAGAATCACATTCCCGACGCTACTGTGCACATACGCAAAAACGAGAAAGACGACGTTGCTGAGTTCGTGTTCTTGAACGGAGATCGACGCGGCTTCAGCGGAGGAGTTCGTCGCCGGCAGAGATCAACGTTCGACGGTGGTCGGCGGCAATTCCGGGCTGATCTGGGCAGGTTCAAGTTCGCGAATATCACGGCGTCTTCTGAGTTTCTGAGCAGAGGAAGGCGCGATTTTTTGACGGCGGGACCTAGACAGACACGATCGAAGGCAGTCAGCGACGGTGGTCGGAGAACGGAGCGACGCCGGTGTGGTGTTTCACAGCAGTGATTCAGTGGGCGTTTGCTGGGTTCTTGAAATCGGAGGAGACGAAGTTTCTCGATTCTTGAACGGACATCACCGCGGCTCGTGCAGAGGAGATCGTCGCCGGCGGTCATCATCGGAGAGCGGCGGAAATCTGGACAGATTCGCGGCGGAGTTCTGAGATCGTTGCTGGGTTCGTGAAAGTCTGGTGTTTTCTGCGTTTGTGAGCAGCGGAGATCGACGTCGCCGGCGGTGATTAAAGTTCGTCGGAGGGCGACGACGTTTTCTGGGCAGATTTGGCGGAGATCGGAGTTCGTTTTCTGGGTTTCGTGTTGTTTCCGGGCAGATTCGGTACAGCGGAGATTGACGAAGGTTCATCGGCGCTGGGTTCGTGTTCGGAGTAGCCGGTGGTGTGTTTGTTTGTGTTGTTTCTTGTGTAAACAGGTGGTGTTTTCGCGGAGTAGATTCAACGGTCAACAAACGGTGATTTGCGTGAAGTTCGTGAATTTTTC
>QANZ01054338.1:12991-25256 GCA_003254925.1 Chamaecrista fasciculata | reverse complement strand
TGAAGAATGTAGAGGTAAAGATTGATGACGAGGATCAGGCCCTTATTGTGTTATGTTCTTTGCCGCCGTCATACGAGACCTTTGTGGATTCGATGCTGTATGGGAGGGACAATATATCACTGGATGACATTAGCAGTGCGTTAAAGTCAAAGGAGTTGAAGAAGCACCTTCCAGGCGATCGAGCAGAGGGCGAGGGATTGGTGACAAGGGGAAGAGCACAGGGGAAGGACTCACGTAAGTCCAAAGGGCGATCGAGGTCAAAGTCTAAGTCAAAGGCGAAGAAAGCAAGTTGCTTCAAGTGCGGTGAGCAGGGTCACTTTAAGAAGGATTGTCCAAAGTTGAAAGGGAAGAAGGGGAAGTCGCATGAAGAAAATTCAGCGAATGTTGTTGATACTTGTGGTACTTCTGACAATGGCGAATGTATGGGAGAGGTGTGGTCTGTGGGTGTACAACATGGACCAAACTCTTGGATTCTTGATAGTGGTGCGACGTTTCACATGAGTCCACACAGGAGATGGTTTTCTTCGTATAACCAGATGCGTGGAACGGTCTATCTCGGAAATAATATTTCGTTGGCGATAGAGGGGATCGGTCACATCAGAATCAAGATGTTCGACGGGGTCGTGAGAAGTATGGAGTGTTGGCATGTTCCTCAGATGAAGAGAAATCTCATTTCCTTATCAACCTTAGATGATCAAGGTTACAAGGTCCACGCCGAAGGTGGAACTCTTAAAGTTGGAAAGGGCTCGATGACACTGATGAAGGGGAAGCTGAGCGCCCGACTATATTATCTTCAGGGGACTGTGATTATGGGTGAGGCGGCTGTTGCCTCAGCGAACACTGAGGCGAGTGATGATTCTGGAGCAAGTGAGGATAGCACCTCGGACAGTGGCGAGACATGCACCTCAAGGCGAGATCATAATCAGAGTCAGTTATGGCATTTGAGGCTCGGTCACATGAGTGACAAGGGACTGACACTTCTAAAGAAGCATAACTTACTGGATGGGTACAAGGGGCATCCCTTGAAATTCTGTGAACACTGTGTGTTTGGAAAGCAGACGAGAGTAAAGTTCAGCAAGGAGGGAGTGCACACGACCAAGGATAGGTTGGATTACATCCATTCCGACCTATGGGGTCCCAACAGGGTTCTTTCTAAGAGCGGCGGCCGGTTTTACATGACACTGATTGATGATTATTCCAGAATGGTATGGGTGTACATACTTAAGTCGAAGGACGAGGCGTTTCCAACATTTATCAAGTGGAAGGCAATGGTTGAGAAGCAAACCGAGAGGAAAGTGAAGTGCCTTAGGACTGATAATGGGTTGGAGTACTGCAACAAGGAGTTCAATGAGTTCTGTAGCAAGGAAGGCATTGTGAGACACCGCACATGCACAGGAACGCCACAACAGAATGGGGTTGCAGAACGAATGAACAGGACGCTCTGTGACAGAGCACGGAGCATGCTCTCACATGCTAGTGTGAGCAAGGACTTTTGGGCTGAGGCAATCTGTACTGCGTGTTATTTGGTTAATAGATCGCCATCCATAGCAATCGGGAACAAAACTCCTCTTGAGGTATGGTCCGGTTCGCCTGCTGGTTACAAACACTTGAGAGTGTTTGGGTGCCCTGCATATGCTCATGTGAAGGATGGCAAGCTTGAGCCGAGGGCAAGAAAATGCATATTTCTAGGATATGAGGCTGGAGTTAAAGGATACAGGTTGTGGTGCATAGATCCTAAGTCTCCAGGGCTAATGATCAGCAGGGATGTAACTTTCAATGAGTTTGCTTCGTTGGACAAGCAAGAGGAAAAGACGATAGCCAAGATAGATCACGGTGTGGGGAACCAAATGGAGCTAGTACTTGATAACGCTCCGACCGCCCAGCCCAGTACCACTGAAGAGGAGCAGGTGCGAGATCTTTCTCATAACACTGAGGTCTCAGAGGCACAGGAACAGCAACAAGGCTATAGCATTGCAGCAGGGAGGCAGAGGAGACAGTCTAAGCTGCCACAGAGATATGCGAACGTTGTTGATGGCAACCTTGTAGGGTATGCCAATCTGGTGGAGTTCGCCTTATCAGTTGCAGAGATAATCGATGTAGATGAGCCAAGTAGCTTCAATGAGGCTATTTCAGGTTCAGAAGTAGATGAGTGGATCGGTGCTATGGGGGAAGAGATTGAATCTCTTTACAAGAATCAGACGTGGGCGTTAGCCCCATTGCCAAAGGGGAAGAAGTTAGTAGGTTGCAAGTGGGTCTTTAAGAAAAAGGAAGGAAATCCAGGGGTTGAACCGCCTAGATTTAAGGCAAGGCTGGTGGCAAAGGGTTTTACACAGAGGGAAGGGATCGATTACAACGAGGTGTTCTCTCCTGTGGTGAAGCATAGTTCCATCAGGGCATTGCTTGCCTTGGTTACTCTTCTGAACTATGAGCTGGAGCAATTAGACGTGAAAACGGCTTTCTTGCATGGCGAGTTGGAGGAGGAAATCTACATGAGTCAACCAGAGGGTTTTGTAGTACCCGGTAAGGAGGACCAAGTTTGTTTACTGAAGAAATCATTGTATGGACTGAAGCAGTCGCCCAGGCAATGGTACAAGCGGTTTGATGCATTCATGGTTCATAATGGCTTCACGAGGAGCGCCTATGATAGTTGTGTGTATCATGGAAAGCTTGACGAGGATTCGGTTTATTTGTTGTTGTATGTTGATGACATGCTTATTGCTGCTAAGAGCATGTCGGCTGTCAACAAGTTAAAGAAGCAGCTCGACAAGGAGTTTGATATGAAGGATCTTGGAGGGGCTAGGAAGATACTCGGGATGGAAATAACACGTGATAGACGTGTTGGGAAGACAGTGCTCTCACAGCGGTCATATATTGAAAAGGTGTTACACAGGTTCAACATGGCGACCGCCAAGCCTGTCTCTGTCCCATTTGCCTCTCATTTCAGGCTATCATCGGATCTTTCGCCGAAGACAGCAGAGGAGAAGGAGCAGATGTCAAAGGTTCCATACTCAAATGCTGTGGGCAGTGTTATGTACGCCATGGTTTGCACTCGCCCAGATATTTCACATGCAGTCAGTGTAGTGAGCAGGTATATGGCGAACCCAGGGGAAGAGCATTGGCGAGCAGTGAAATGGTTGTTGAGGTATCTGAAGGGTACGACGGAGGTTGGACTGACCTTCGACAGAGCTAGCTTGGAGCAATCGCCTTCAAGGCGATCAGTAGTTGGCTATGTGGATTCAGACTACGCAGGGGATCTGGATAAAAGGCGATCGTTGACGGGATATGTCTTCACATTCTGTGGGAGTTGTATTAGCTGGAAGGCGACCTTGCAGCATGTTGTTGCATTGTCAACTACGGAGGCGGAGTACATGGCAATCACAGAGGCTGTGAAGGAGGCGATATGGCTACGGGGTTTAGTGGGCGATCTTGGTTTGACTCAGGACAGTACATCAGTGTACTGTGATAGTCAGAGTGCCATTCACCTTACGAAGAACCAGATGTACCATGAAAGGACGAAGCATATAGACGTCAGACATCACTTTGTTCGAGACATCGTATCACAGGGGGTTGTTAGTGTGAAGAAGGTATCTACACATGAAAATCCAGCAGATATGATGACCAAGGCGATCCCGGTGACCAAGTTCAGACATTGTCAGGACTTGATTGGCGTAGGCAGTACTAGGTGATACCAGATGCTCGGGGGCGAGCGGCAAGGCAAGGAGGCAACCGTATTTAAGAAGGGAATTCAAGTCAAGGGGAAGATTTGTAAAGATTTAGTCTTAGTTGTTAAGATTTGGGATATCTTATATAATCTTTGAGTGACTTGTATTTTAATTAGTTACCATATATTTTGGGATAGAATCCTTGGTGACTAAGGAATTAGGAACTTGGGCCTATTGGGCTTAGGTTAAGTAATCCTTGTGTATCTAGGGTTTGGGATGCCTATAAATAGACTAGTAGCTAATGGTAGAAGGATGACTTGAGAGGTAGACTAGTTCATCAGGTTATTGTATTCCCACATTCCATATAGTGAAATCCTTTGTTCTTGGCTGGATGTAGGTCACACTGACCGAACCAGGGTAAATTGTCTTGTGTTCCTATATTATTCTCTTTATTCCGCATTATCATACTTGTTTAGATCTGTGAATGTTTGTTGGGAGATACTCTGAATCCTAACAATTTCTAACCGCGGTAATTTAAATATGGATTCATCATAATATGAAAGACTAATTCTTTATGCTAAACTTAATCCCCGTTAATATATATAATTATTTCATTCATTTATATATATGTAATTGTGTTTAATATTCTACACCTAAACCAACATTTAAATAATTACCTGGGTGGAGCTTCTTCACTGCAAAAACTTTCCATGCATTCCACCAAATACTCAGGATGTGGTTCTAAAAAGTATACCGCCTGAAAATTTATTTGTCACATTGTTAATAATAAACTTTATTTATATTAAACAAATGCCATAACATGAAATAGATGTAAAGATGAGTTGGTGAATATGGGTTGATTTGTGTTGTTTCAAAGTAATACTCCAACTAAACAAACATGATTAAAATTACTTTGCACACTACACACCGTAAAGTGCTCTTTGCCACTAATTAATAATGAGTTGGATGAATAATGCAACAGTAATTAATAGCAAGATAAAGCAAAGTAATTAAGGAAGTTTTGGTAATTACAGAATAGCGTTCTTTAACTGGTGGCACAACCCTGTGCAGTGTTGCCCTATGAAAACACAAAACAGAGGCCATAATTAGTCATAGTAGTTAAACAGTAATTAAATCCAAAAATGTTTAACTTCAACAATTAACAGTTTTGAACAGCTTGATCTATAAATAGTTGATGGGAATTAGTGAATTACTGGTACACACGATTCGTCATCCTCTCCAGCATGTCTCCAATATTTACATAAAAGGCCCTGCAAATTTAAAAGCATTCCATTTATTTGAAATATTATTAAGTAATTATTAATTTCCCACCTAATTAATTACAATTTCTTGTTTATTGTATGGACTCACTCACCCCTCTACGTGAGGCACATCCTCATACACATGTGGTTCCTTAAACTTGTCCCTGCAAATCTGTGTAAGTACGAAATCTTACATTAAAACCTTTCAATATACAATTGGTTATCAAATTTAAAAATAACTAATAAGTGTTTGATACAATAACTAATAACATATAATATTATGTATAATAGATAAGTATTGAAAGAATTAAAGAACCTGAAGTCCTGGAGTACCATCAGTTACTACAAGAGATATAGTGGAAGGATCTGAATGAGGAAAGGAACCATATATCTCATCTTTAGTCATATTACCTGACACAATTGGTTATCAAATTATCAATATATAAGACTCACATCAAATTTAATTAACACATATATATACTCTATTATCCCTCTTCCTTATCGATGATAATGATGAAAGTGAAATAAGACATTAATGAATTAAACCTGGATAGCGCAAAAGGCGAAGAAAAGGTATTGGTTTGCTAATTGCCTCAATCCTGTTATAGGAATCTTCATCCAAATTCATGGACAATGCCAGTAAAGATAGCACTTTTTGTCCAGCATCACTGACAGAAATTAGAAACGAATGTATTCAAATTAAAATCAAACATTAATTAGATTTGAATAGGAAAAAAATGAATTTGCTATTTTATTATTGCTGACACAATTAAGATACAAGCAATGTTAAAATTTTATTTTGGTCCTAAAACTATTTTTTGCTTCATTTTGGTTCTCAAACTTTTACATTTGTTCTGTTTTGGTCCCTCAAAATGTGATTTCGTCGGGTTTTTACTGTTATTTATAACCTGAACAGTTGAGATAGATTATTTATCTCTCATGTATGTCTTAATAAGTGAATTAACAAGGATAAAAGAAGAATTTTCATTCTTAATCACAAATTGAAGATAAAAATCAACTCACTTATTATGACAAATATAAGAAACAAATGATCAATCTCAACTGTCTAGGTTAGAAATAATAGTAAAAACTATATGAAATCATATTTTGGTGACCAAATCAGAACAAAAACTAGTTATAGGACCAAAATGAAACTTACTCCATAGTTTGAGGACCAAAATGAGTATTTGGCCTTCAATCAATATATACACTTACTAATCAGGCCAAAAAAAAAAATGAGACTTACTAGAGTTTCTGACAAATGGTTTCCATGTTAGGTCTCCAATTTGGAAGCACTTCTGGAAGGTCATCATTCAAGAAAAAAAAACATATATAAAAGAAATCTCATGGAAATTGAAATCAAAATGTTTAATTAACATGGGCATGTTATCATGAACAGATTATATATAATATTACACCTTCTGAAGGCCATATGTTTGGACTGACAGTGACAACATCATCTGAAGGACCAATAACGAAAAACTCTTTTGGATCACCTGATTATGATTAAAAAAAACACTGTGATTACTGATTAGTGAAGGGCATATATTAAAAATGAAAAGTGAATTTAATTAATTAATTACCTTTGTGTCGTAAAGTTGGGTCTAGTCTCTCAGCTAAAAAAGGAGTATACCCTGTCTGTCCATTGAGAATACGAGAACATTTCATTTTTTCTTCAAGAGGAAGTGTGAAGAAGTTCTTAGACTCTTCAAAAAGTTGCTGAATCCACTCTTTCTCCATACCATGGTTCACTACATAGAAGCAACTATACTCCTCGCATGCCTAAAATTAAGTTAAAACTTGTCAAATTCTTCTGTTTTGTGATATAGGCGTAAAATATTTTTAATAAGTAATTAATTTAAATTAATTAGTGTAAAGATCATAATTACATTTTGAGAATTAAGAAATAAATCATAAATAATAACTAAAATTATAATTTTTTAATTACTATAGTGAATTAATTTTTTATTTGTTCATTCACTAAAAAAATTAGCTAAAACGTTTTTAAATAGTTATATAGGCAAAAGTATTATTTTAGTCTTTAAATTTTACATTATTAATTTTGAATTTTGTTTATAAAGTTAGACATATAATACAAAATTATTAAAAATACAAACTCAGATTGAAAATCACGTATTAAAGTTTGATGTTGATTTATTAGATAGGATTAAGATAAAAGATCAGATTGAACAAAATATAAAATTTTAAGGATGAATTTGATAATAAAAAAAATTAAAAATAAAATAAAAAATTAATATAAAACTAGAGAACTAAATATATATTTTTGACTAATTATATATACATAATTAAAGCTTAAAATTGTAAAAAAAAAAAATTAAAACATACACAATCGATATCCCATGTAGAAGGCGATGAAAATTAAAGAGAGGCAATGAGTTAAAAACCTGGCGAATCTTTTTGGCTGTGGAGAAACGATCAGGTGAGGACAGGTCTATGATAGGAAGACTCAAATTTGCTGCCATCTCCAACAATACTTATCTTTCTTGTTCTTCTCCTTCTTCTTCTTTATCTCTAGTTAAGCTTATTTTGCTATCTGCAATGCATGTATGTTTGCAAACCCCACTTATAATTTGTACTGCAAAAACTAATATATATATATATATATATACACANTTTTTTGTGCTCTTGATAGTGTCGTTTCTATTTTTTTAAAATGATAATGTGTGTTTAGCAAAGAAACCTTATTTAATTGATAATGTGCGTTTAGTGATTGATGAAAATGATATGAAGAAACCTTATTTAATTGATAATGTGTGTACGATTAGCGATTGTTGAAGATGATCTGAAGAAATCTGATATATAGATGAAAATGATTTTGTTTTTGTTTTTGTTTTTTTTGTTTTTTGTGCTCTTGATAGTGTCGTTTCTATTTTTTTAAAATGATAATGTGTGTTTAGCAAAGAAACCTTATTTAATTGATAATGTGCGTTTAGTGATTGATGAAAATGATATGAAGAAACCTTATTTAATTGATAATGTGTGTACGATTAGCGATTGTTGAAGATGATCTGAAGAAATCTGATATATAGATGAAAATGATTTTGTTTTTGTTTTTGTTTTTTTTGTTTTTTGTGCTCTTGATAGTGTCGTTTCTATTTTTTTATAATGATAATGTGTGTTTAGCAAAAAAAAAACCTTATTTAATTGATAATGTGTGTACGATTAGCGATTGTTGAAGATGATCGGAAGAAATCTGATATATATTTGTTTATTTGGTTTTAATATATATATATATATATATATAAATGAGTGCGTATATATTCTCATTAGATTTTACATCAATTTTTGTTATTTTGTTCATAAAAAGTTTATGTAATTTTTTTAGGTCTAAATTAAGTAATCTTTATGAGAACGAAGTTAATAAGTCTTTCTCTATGGAAACCGAGCCTAGCCAACACACATCATTGGATATTCAATAGGGGTGGGGTAATACTAAGGAGTAAGGAGATTCAAGGTAGTAGAGTGATAGAACCCCAGAATCTAGGATTCAAGAGAGAGGGACTCAAGGAGGAGAATCTCTATAGAGTGATTGAGAAAGAGATAAGTCTGAATAATTCTGAATATGCATACCTGTCAATGCCCTTCAATACAACATATATAGTTTGCTATAACCACCCTAATAAAACTACCCCTGTCATGATAATAACTAATAACAATAATAACTGTCATCAGAATATTACAACATAAAATACTTATTTAATAATATTTCCTTTCTTTCTTCTAGAATAAAACTTTAAAGGCTTGTTAAAATGTCCTTGAATGACTGGATTGCTAACAATACTCCCCTCTTCAAAGACAGCCTTGTCCTCAAGGCGAAATGAAGGAAACTGTGCAGCGACCAAGTCGTACTCCTCCCAACTCGCATCCTCAATGGGTTTGTCACACCATTCAATCAAAAGTTCCAGCACGGAAGGAGGGTCTCCTATCCAACGATGATCTAACACCCGTGAAGGAAATACCTTAAATTCAAAATCCTCGGAAATAGGAAGTGTAGGTATAGTATGAGGAGGAGGTCCAGTAGCCTATTTGAGAAGTGAAACATGGAAAACTGGGTGTATCTTTGCTGATGATGGCAGTTCTAACTCATAAGCAACCAAACCAACACGGCGAATAACCCGGTACGGGCCAAAAAACCTTGCCGATAATTTCTGGAAACGGGTGCGAGGCAAAGACCTTTGTTTAAAAGGCTGTATCTTTAGAAAAACCCAATCTCCAGGCTGAAAAGTTAAGGCCCTTCTGGCTGCATCTGATTGACTCTTCATTTTGTCTTGGGCACGTTTCAAATTAGCCTTAATGAGCTTGAGATGTTCATCTCGCTAAAGGAGTTGTTCCGCCAAGGCTGAAATATTAGTTTCTCCCTGAACAAAAGGTAGTAAAGTAGGTGGATCACGACCATATAAAACCTTGAAGGGAGTAGAGCCCGTAGAAGAATGGAAACTAGTATTGTAGGAATACTCAGCCCAACAAAGAAACTTGAACCAAAACTTAAGTTGTTCATGAGCAAAACAGCGTAGAAAATCCTCCAAACACCTATTTAAAACCTCAGTTTGGCCATCAGTTTAGCAAAATAAGACTCTCGTTGCAATGTGTCCAAAACAATGCTAAGATGTTCAATATGGTCCTTTTCATTAGCGCTGTAAACCAGAATATCATCGAAGAAAACCAAAACAAACTTGCGCAAAAAAGGCCGAAAAACATCATTCATGGCAGCTTGAAATGTAGCAGAAGCATTGGTTAGACCAAAAGGCATCACAATAAATTCATAATGGCCCGAATGTGTGCGAAAAGCTGTTTTGGGAATATCTTCAGATTTAATGCGAATTTGATGATAACCCGATCTCAAATCAATCTTCGAAAAGAAACGAGCACCATGAAGCTCATCAATTAACTCATCAATATTAGGGATGGGATACTTATCTCGTATTGTTATCGTATTGAAACGCCGATAATCCACACATAACCGCCATGAAGAGTCTTTCTTCTTAACAAGCAGAATTGGGCTAGCAAAAGGACTAGTACTTTCCCGAATAAAACCCAACTGAAGAAGATGAGCCACTTGCTTTTCAATCTCATTTTTCTGAACATGTGGAGAACGATAAGGCCGAATATTAGGAGATAAAGAACCAGGGACCAAATTGATTGAGTGAAAATATTTACGAAATGGAGGTAAATGTGAAGGTTCCTCAAAAACTGCAGTATGAGTAGAGAGCACAGATTTCAAAAATTCTGTAATCGGAACTGAAGATGTATCAGTACCCAACAAGGAATTGAAAGCCACATCAGAATTTGAATTTTTAGATACCCCCTGCAACTTGTAAGTCTTCCCATCAATCTTGAAGATCAAGAACATGTCATTCCAATTAGCCTGAATAGTGTTTAAAGAGGCCAACCATTTAATGCCCAGTACCAAATCCGCTCCCTTAATATTAAAAGGATAAAAATCCTATAGAATATTTAATCCTGGAAGTTGAATCTCCAAATTTCTGCAAAGATGACGACAGTGGATGATATCACCATTGCCTATTTGCACCCCAAAAGATGTAATATTAATAGTAGGGAGGCCCAATTTGGTCACCAAGTCTGCAGAAATAAAGTTATGAGTGGATCCACTATCCACTAAGATTAAAACATCATGGCCCATTACTGTTCCTTTAAGTTTCATAGTGCTGCCCAAAGTCTTACCCAATATAGCATTGAAGCTTATTTCAGCCAAAGGCTCATCCAAAGCCTCCCCCGACTCTGGGTCCTCTTCGGCAAGTTCATTATCATCTTTCGTCAATGCCATTAACGCCAAGGATTTGTGTTTGCATCGATGCCCAGGAAAAAATCGATCACCACAACAAAAGCACAACCCCTTTTCGCGCCGCTGCTGTCTGTCTGAATCACCCATCGAACTCGGCTGGGTGGCAGTGGCCTTCGGCGTTGACAAAAGAGGGTACGAGTTGGACCCATAACCACGCGACCCAACCGCTGGAGCACGAGAATCCCAATTTGACGCCCCATAATTGTTCGAAACTCCAGAACTGTGCGAAGATGAGCGAGAAGAGGAAAACGGAACTGTGCGCCCGCCAGAACGAGATGGTCCGACCTTGGCTTCATATTCAACCGCCAAACTTAACGCTTTGTAAACGGTACGTGGCTTCTGAATTCTAACATCTGCCTTCAAATCATCTTTTAACCCATTCAAAAAAACCCCAAGAAGACAATGTTCAGGCCAGTGTTGAACACGAGATACATGCCTAGCAAATTCTTGCCGGTATTCTTGAATACTCCCCACTTGCCGAACCCCACACAAATATTCATCTAGGTTTTGAAATTCAGCCGGCCCGAAATTTTCTTGCAAAGCCTTGACTAATTCATCCCAAAACTAAATATGACGTTCTGCATTAAGCCAAGCGAACAAGTATAACGCTTCACCCTCCAAATACATCGCTGCTACGTCGACTTTTAATTCTTCTGGTGTTTGATAATACCGGAAATACTTCTCAGCCTTCAAAATCCAACCCCGAGGATCACCATGATCAAATTTCGGAAATTCCATCTTCGTAAAAGGAACCCTTGAACGTGAAACCCATGGTCTATCACCCTCATCTTCAAGTTCCTCTTGCCAGCGGAAAGGATCTGGTACACGAGTGCCCTGTAAAAAAACTGGTGGTTGCCCCCTACCAACGTAAGTAGGCTACTAGTCTCCCCTACTTGGGGCCCTTGATTCTGAACTTTCAAAGTTGCCATATCTGCCGCCAAGGATTCATAGGCCATCATGCGAGTGGAAAGATCATTTAACTGCCTTGACAAAGTATCAAGACTGGTTGTGGAAGTGGGTGGAGGAATGGACTGAGAAGGAGGATCAACAGGTGGTGGAGGGAGAGGATTAATAGGATCGGATGCAGGAACACTGGAACGTGAGCGTGCCATGATCGGAACTGCTCTGATACCAATGATAGAACCCCAGAATCTAGGATTCAAGAGAGAGGGACTCAAGGAGGAGAATCTCCATACTTGAGAGAGATTGAGAAAGAGATTAGTCCCATAACTATGACAAAGGTTTCATTTTGGTCCCATAACTTTTTTTGTTGCAATTTTGGTCCCATAACTATGACAAAGGTTTCATTTTGGACCCATAACTTTTTTTGTTGCAATTTTGGTCCTATAATTTCTCAAAAGGTTCTACCGTTAGTCCCTTGGTGAATTCCATCCATATTTAGCCGTTAAGTATGACGTGGCATAGTGACTAGGATCATGATGTGGCAAAATAAGATGAAATGGACTGAAATAAGATCTATATGCAACATATTAAAACTTATCTATACCCAACCACAA
>QANZ01054336.1:6723-29746 GCA_003254925.1 Chamaecrista fasciculata | reverse complement strand
TTAAATTTCCTTCCGCTGCGCTCCCTCTGTGATTTCCCAACAGTTGTTATGTGACAACCAGTCGAAAATGCAACTAGCAGAGAAGCCAATATTCGATGCATGTACAAAACACACACTATCAATACATTCGAGAAAAGGTTTTCAAAGGTGAAATTGAATTGAAGTATGCCAAAACAGAAGACCAATTCGCAGATAGATTCACAAAAGGACTTCATCAGACAAAATATCAAGAGTTTTGCAAACGACTTGGAAAGGCTTCACAAAAGACTCTAGAGAGAAATTAGTTGTGATGGGGAGTGTTAAATTATGCACAACTAATTATTGCTCTCTAGAAGGTGATGGTGATGATTTTCACTTTGAATGGTCCAAATTAAAAGAAAGAAGACATGGTGGGAATTCTTCCACTTTTTGAGTGTTTTCAAGTCTAGATGTGTGTATTGGAGGCTATAAATAGAAGGTCTCATTTGCAATGTATCATCATTAAAATCTGAAGCATGAGTAGCAATTGAGAGAAATGTAGGTGTATTATGTATGTGAGTGAATTGCAAGCAAGTAGCAAGGGTGAGTGCAAGTGAGTGATATGTAAAGTGTGTGGGAAAAGGTGTGTCATAAAAAGTGTGTCGTGGAGATTGTGAATGGTGAATAATATAAGTGAGAGTAAATATAATAATAGTGAAAGTAAATATAATAATAGCGAGTGTTTGTGTCTTTGTGATAGGGTTAAAATTGTAATTGTGGTGTGTGAGTAATATAATTATTTTCAGTTCAGTCTCACTACAAGTTTTTCAATAGTCTCACTACAAGTTTTTCAATTTTCTACAGCTAATGATATGTAATGCAAAATTGATAGAATAAGAAACTCAAATTCGAACTCATTGAAAAACAAGATGCAGTCTGTCATTAATTTATTGAAAGAAATTAGTCAAAAAATAAAATTGACCAAAATGTAAAATATCGGAGACAAAATTGATTGCAAAAAAAATTAGGGACGAAATTGACCGTCATTGTAAAATTTGGGGACGAAATTAATGTTTTTGCCAAAAAAAAAACTTTTTTTTCCTATTATATATAAAATTTTTAAATTTCCCCTTTCAATAAGTTAGAGGTATGTCAACATGTAACTTGCACATAGTTTTTATTTTTTGATAAACTAAAGTATTAAAAATGTAAAGTTCAAGATATAATTTATCTTAAGTTAATGATCTAAAGTTTTATTATACTACACAAGCTCTGGCCAATCTTGGTTGTCATTACGTTAGTATATCAGTTAAGAACTAATTATTGTCTTTTACAATCTAAAGTTTTAATCAAATTGTTTACAACTCTAGCATGAGTGACGTTCCCATTATGACCCAACTCAAGCTTATCCTTGGATGCAAGGCAACGTGGCAATTTTTTTTTCCCCTTCTTTAGCAATGTGACAAACAAACAATAAATGGTGAACTGGAAACTAGAATGTAGAAACATGTTTTCGTTGAAATTTGAAAAGGAAAAGAAAGTAGAAACATGTTCATATTTCAAGCCTAAAACTAAATAAACATAATTTTTAATTTAATAAGATATAAATTATAAAGATGTAATAATAATTAATATAAGAGTAAATTAACAACTCCGAAAGATCTTTGAATTGATAGATCCATTATTAAAATATTAAAATATACAATTTAATTTAGAAAAAAAAACCAAACAATATATTCATCAATCCCTAAAAGAATCAAACAATATATTCTTAATTTATAAAAAAGATTAATAAGTAATATCTTAAGAACTAAATTATGTATTTTAATGTTTCAGTGACTAAGTTATAACCTCGGTGATTTTCGAGGGGTGAAATTGTTAGTATATATACTCTTAATTTATTTTTTTTATTAAGATATTAATTAAAATTTAAAATCACATTAAATTTATCATTTAATTTCAATTAATATTTTTAATGAAAAAAAAAATTAATTATTTTTTTTTTGTATAACCATGGGTTTCCTCCACCTATCCGTGTAACTGTCTAGGCAAAGACTAATCCTATTCGGATCGAGAGCGAACAGTTAAAGCTCTCCTAACAATGTCGACTCCAAAGCTCGAACCTAGGTCCCTCAACTTGGGATGCAGCTCGCTTACCACAAAATTAATTATATTTGTATTAACTAATCTTACAAGTTTTTTCTTTAAGGACTAAAGTAAACAATTTATCATTTTTTAAGTACTGAACCAATAATTTATTCTAGTATTTTCTATCAATAAACAGATCACGCTCCACGTGACAATCAAATGAAATAGGTCCTGTCAAACCACCAATCAGATCATGACAACATCGCATTTGCCATACACCCACCCGCACACAATCAAACCTCCAACAACTGACCCTTCACACAAATCACACACAATCCACATCGGGAAGTCTAGATGTGTTTATCACTGATTCACGTTCTCCCTCTTCTCTTCCATGATCTATCACTCTCTCTCTCTTCTCTGATTCGATCGGAACCCTAGAATTTTGGACTCCTTCTACAGTTGCGATCCCTCAGATCTTCGAATTCAAGCTCAATTTCGACGCGTTCTCTGATTTTCAGTCGTCCGATCCGATTTCTGCCTGAAAATGCCTGCGGTTTACGGGGCTCGTTTGACCACCTTCGAGGACTCCGAGAAGGAGAGTGAGTACGGTTATGTTCGCAAGGTATGCTCAGTTTCATGATCCTTTTGAAGATAATCAGATTGGTTCTACTTACTTTGCTTTCACTTTTGTTTTGTTTTGTTTGGATTTAACTGTAAGATTTTCATTCAATTTTGATCGTTGGATCCAATTATGTGGTCTGTTATTGCGGTTGAGTTTGTCCGAGTTCTGTCGGAGGTTGGATCAATGCGGTTTTGCCATCTCCTGCTTTGTGACTTTGTAGTCACTCGTAATTGGGGGTTCACAAATCATACTGTCGATCCGGTTGAATGAGTGGTTTGGTATATAATAGCATCCGGATTTACAGTGAAGTTGTAATTATTCTACAGAAAGTAACTTTTGTTTTTTTAAGGATAAGGGTATGATCCTGTCTTTATTATAGTGTCTGCTCATTATTAGTTATTTAATGTGACGAAAGGGTACACCGTTGGGTATTTGTATGCTGCTATACTTCCCTGAAATATGTTTACTCCTGTTTCATTGAGGATCTGATGACTTATGAAGTTGCTGAGCCTTCTGCCAGATATATCCCTTATGTCATTATCAATCATGTGCTGTTGGTTTTAAATTTCATTGAACTATTTGGCAAGAAAGTTTTGCACAATTTCTGGGGATGCTAAAGTTTTATTATATTTTCATAATAACCACAGGTATCAGGACCAGTCGTGGTTGCAGATGGCATGGCTGGGGCTGCTATGTATGAACTAGTGCGTGTTGGTCGTGATAACCTCATTGGTGAAATTATTCGTTTGGAAGGAGATTCTGCTACTATCCAAGGTCTTATACTTTTAATCTTCCCATTACAAACAGAAGATTTTTGTTTTAGCTATCCTTCAATTTGCCTATTATGATTTTGGATGCTGATTTGACCCAAACACAAGGGTCACTGTGCTATGACCTTATAGAGGATATGAGATTTTCCTTTCTCTCGTGTTTTTTATTTTGGTAGATCCCTCTGTTGTTTTTTGTTTTTGGTTAGTTTCTGACAAGAACTATTTTTTGCTTTTCTCTATGATTAGTTTATGAGGAAACAGCTGGTTTAATGGTTAATGATCCTGTCCTACGGACACGCAAGGTGAGATCTTCTATATCCCTTTTCTTTATTCTTTAAATCCTTTGTTCCTGCTTCAGCTGATAAGCATTGTATTATAACAGCCTTTATCTGTGGAGTTGGGGCCTGGAATTTTGGGAAACATTTTTGATGGCATTCAGGTTTGTCTTTCTTCTTCCTGGATTATTATTGACCTGCTTCAATTGGTGACTAATTATGTTTATTGAGCTTTCTTTCTTCCAGTGCATTGCTATGTTTAATTATCTATTCTGTTCTTTCCAATATTGACTTTTCTGAGTTTTGTCAAAACAGAGGCCTTTGAAAACTATTGCAAAAAGATCTGGTGATGTCTATATTCCCCGTGGTGTCTCTGTTCCAGCACTTGACAAAGATACACTTTGGGAGTTTCAGCCTAAAAAAATCGGTAAACAGAGCAACTGTAGTTAGCATTCTGTTTTCAAGTGCCTAAAAGAAAGAATATAGTTTTCTGTTGTAACCACTTCCCCTGCCTCTCCACTTTTTTGTCTGTTCTGAGGTTCAATTCTTATTGGTGACAGGTGAAGGAGACACATTGACTGGTGGAGACCTATATGCAGTATGTCTTCTACCCATGTAGATCAACTTGTAGATTACTCCTATTTCTGTTTATTGAACTTCTGAAGTTTTACGGGGATCAATTCTTATTGCAGACGGTTTTTGAGAACAGTTTAATGCAACATCATATTGCACTTCCTCCTGATGCCATGGGAAAGATTACATACGTTGCACCACCTGGTCAATACTCCTTGAAGGTTTGTGTTTTGAATTAATTGTTTATTGAATTTTGAATTTTCACCTTACTTATCATTACATGATCAATGTTTAGTCAATTATTTTCTCTAAAAGTTTCAAAGTGGTTTCTAATTGTTAAGTTTGTGCCTTCCCATTGCTTTATAATGTGATAATTACAGGATTTCTAAGTTCCTCTTTTATACTCTACCACTATTTTTACTTGTTCTGGAGTTTCTCCATAATTAGTGCAGTATATGATATATAAATTTTCTATATTCTTTGCAGGATACTGTATTGGAGCTTGAGTTTCAAGGTGTCAAAAAGCAGTTCACCATGCTCCAGGTTTCTTAGTGTTGTTCTTTGGGGGTCTCTTTTCGTTTGGTTACTTTATTGAAGGAACTTGGTTTCCTTCTGTTTATTCTACAGTGGTAAATTTTCTGAACTTGTATTTACTTATCCTATTTGCAGACTTGGCCTGTACGTACCCCAAGGCCAGTTGCATCCAAACTTGCAGCTGATACTCCTTTGCTTACTGGTCAGGTAAACTTAATTGTTATAAGTTGTCTCATTGATGAACTAACTTTGACAGCTCTCATTTCTGATGACTTTTGTTTTTCTTTTAATTTTAAATCAGCGTGTACTTGATGCTCTTTTTCCCTCTGTTCTTGGTGGGACTTGTGCCATACCCGGAGCCTTTGGTTGTGGTAAAACTGTCATTAGTCAAGCTCTTTCAAAGGTGAACTTTACATGGCCGATTAAGGCATTATCATTTTGGTAACTATGAAGTTCTTTTCTCTTTTTAATTGAGGTTTTATAACTTTTTTGCAGTATTCCAACTCTGATGCTGTTGTTTATGTTGGTTGTGGAGAACGTGGAAATGAAATGGCAGAGGTATATTTTCTTCCCATTAACTTATAAAGAATGAAAAACTTTTATTTACTGTTTTTCAATTGTTCAAATACCTAATGCTTTTTCATTAAAAAAAAACCATTAATGATTGCTCAGGTTTTGATGGACTTCCCACAACTTACAATGACATTGCCTGATGGCCGTGAAGAATCTGTCATGAAGCGAACAACACTAGTGGCCAACACTTCAAACATGCCTGTGGCTGCTCGTGAGGCTTCAATTTATACAGGTTTGTTCTAGCATCTTGAAATTCTAAAATATCATTCTGTTGTTGAGCTTGGTCTCTTGGCAACTGTTTTCCTATTGTAGTTATACAGTTGTATTTTCTTTCTTTTTAATTTAATCACTGCTGTATTTAGCATGTAAAATCTGTTTATTGTTGACAACATTCAAGTTTTCCTGCTCATGTCCTAGCTATCCAGTGAACTTCATAGCTGACCTGTCCTTATAGTGTTATAAGAGAGGAGGATCCTTTTATCTCCAGAAAATATAGAAAAGTAGATGAGTTTTATGCTGCAAGTTGACATGTATCCTATATTACTGACCTAAACTACTTATATCTGCTCTTATGATACATTGTGTTTATTCTTATCTAATTGATTAATGACCTGTATTTTTCTGTTCTATGTGATAGTAAGATTACACCCATTTGATTGGGGAAGAAAACTACCAAATTCTTTCTTAATTTTTTATTGCTTCCTGAGAATTGATGTTTGTGCTGAATTTCTCAGTGGATACTGCTATTTGAATTTGGTTAACTTGTTGGTGAAACTTTATTTGGAAGAGAATGAACTTATTATGGGAGGTATATTTTGACTGCTGTGTCTTGGAATTTCAGGAATCACTCTAGCTGAGTACTTTAGAGATATGGGTTACAATGTAAGTATGATGGCAGACTCAACATCTAGATGGGCAGAAGCTTTGCGTGAAATCTCTGGACGACTGGTGAGCATTAACAGTTGTGCAATGACAGTTGTTCTTCATATTCTCTCAAATACAGAACCTCCCTTTTATCTATTCTTCAAATGTGGTTTTTTGTTTACAAGTTACAACATTGTATTGTCTCTCAAAATTGTATTTTCTTAGCATCAAACATGAAAAACATTGACAATGATTAATCTTTTGTTATGACTTTTCATGTATTATGTTTGCTTCAACTTGCTTTCCTTTCTTAATATTATTCTTTTGTCCTACACAGGCAGAGATGCCTGCAGATAGTGGTTATCCTGCTTACCTTGCTGCTCGTTTAGCTTCTTTCTATGAACGTGCTGGAAAAGTAAAATGCCTTGGTGGTCCTGAACGTACTGGTAGTGTCACAATTGTTGGTGCTGTTTCTCCCCCTGGAGGAGATTTCTCAGATCCTGTGACATCTGCAACTCTTAGCATAGTGCAGGTAAAACTATATTTTCAATGCGCTTACCAAAATGAAGTAACTGCTGGAGCAAAAAGGCTGACTTAGAATACCTCGATTAGTCCCTATAAGTTCTACTAATTAATTTTGGCAATCATTATGACTATATCTGTGGATTTCTTCTACCTATTGTTCGATAACTTAGACACTCATGTCTTTTGAAATTTGCTACTTGGCAGGTTTTCTGGGGCTTGGACAAAAAGCTTGCCCAGAGGAAGCATTTTCCTTCTGTGAACTGGCTTATTTCCTATTCGAAGTACTCAACAGTATGTGCTAAATTCTGTTTCCTTGTAATTTTTCCCCTTTCCAGTGTGCAGTATTCTCCATTTTACCTGGTTTTTTTTTTTTTTTGCTCCTCCAGGCATTGGAATCCTTCTATGAGCAATTTGACCCAGATTTTATTAACATCAGAACTAAGGCTCGTGAGGTGCTGCAGAGAGAGGATGATCTCAATGAAATAGTTCAGGTGCGTTTTCTTATCAGTTCTATATCTTGAACTTCGGTTGATAAATAGCTATCTCTTGAAGGAAAAATGTGTTGAGAACGTTTCAGCTTCAACTTGTGGAAATAGGAGGTATCATAAGCCAAGAACCAACTGTTATACAGTTTGTAAAGTTAGTGCGAGGAGTAGTAGCCTTGGATGTTACTTTAAAAATTATTTCGAACGTTGGCATTCTGTAGTTTTGGTGGTGCTTGTTTAGTTATCTTTTATGTTATTAGTTAACTAAATAATCTGATATGATGGTCATGCAAACCCTTGCAGCTTGTAGGCAAGGATGCTTTAGCTGAAGGTGATAAGATCACCTTAGAAACTGCAAAGCTTTTGAGAGAGGATTATCTTGCTCAGAATGCTTTTACTCCGTAAGTGCCCTGGTTATTTGTTGAACATAATTCTCGCAATTTGCTTTATTTGTTGAATCGTTGCATCTATACTATATTATATGTTTGAAGGGCCTTCTGGTAGTCGGTCATATAAAACTATAGTCTAAAATAAATTATTTAAAATATATATACATAATATAATATATGGAAATAAAAATATAAAATGCCCCACGTTTTGATTCCCACTCCATGTCCACCTTCAATTTATTTTATTGTAAAATACATGGATATATATATACACTTGATACCCACATCCATATCCCCTTAAATATATTTATTAATTTAAAATTAATTATATTATTTTAAATAATTTAAATTTTTAAATCCTCCCACATATTTTAGTATATAAATTATTATTTTATATAGAAAGTCAAAACTTCTAATTAGTCCCAAATGTATGAGGTAATTTCAAATTAGTCCTAAATATTTTATTTATTTTAGATGAATCTTATATATTTTTATAATTTTTCAAATTGGTCCCAAACTTACTCATTTATCAATATAAGAATTTTATGTACTCTTTAATTTTAAATCAATTCAAACGTTACATGCATATTGGCGTGTCCTACGGGCATGCCAAGCCCCTAGTTGGTTATATTTCTAACTTGTCTTATGTATTACCTTATTATGTGACAATGACAGATATGACAAATTCTGTCCCTTCTACAAATCTGTCTGGATGATGCGCAACATTATCCATTTCTACAATTTGTCAAATCAGGTAGTTTTCCCAACGGCGGTGTGAGTAATAGGAACTGGTTACTTGTTAAAAAAAAACAAGTATTTTGGATCTGTCCGTGGTTTAAGTATGGGGTTTCTGAATTTCCATTTTCCACATTGGCATTTAAGTTCATGAAAAGTTCCATTTCTTTTATGTGACTCCTCTTTCAATCACATTCGAGAGTTGGAGCTGATCACTTATTTTAGTGTTTCCTTGAAAAAACATTTAAGTTTTTGGTTAAATACTTAAATTGCAACCAAATGGTGGATCTTTGACATGGGGCTGGAAAATTGTGCAGGCAGTTGAGAAGGCAGCAGGTACAGATGGTCAGAAGATATCCTACACCCTCATCAAGCATCGTTTGGGAGATCTCTTCTACCGTCTAGTGTAAGTAACAAAATTAGATGACTTTATTTGACTCTCTAAAGAAAGCAGGTCATAATCTGTTGACCTGATTTCATTGCAGGTCGCAGAAATTTGAGGATCCAGCAGAAGGTGAAGCAACTCTGGTTGAAAAATTTAAGAAGCTACATGAGGATCTGACCACTGGTTTCCGCAATCTCGAGGATGAAACCCGATAATTTGATAGTGCAAGCATGCTCGATTCATAATTTAAAGCGGCAGTCAAGGATCCTGTGGTTGGGTTCTCTTTTGTTTGAGTTGTGTTGGGTTCATATCACACCACTTTCCTAGTGCTGGATTGGCTGTCCATCTTGCTTGCGGAGGCGATAATCATGTGTTCTGATCTTTCCCTCTGGTTTTCATTTAGAATAATAAGAGAGATTAAACGTGTTCTTTCCATTTGTATTTATTCAAATAAGCTTATATTGGAAATCAAAGTCATCCCAGGCATGTGGCATTTTTTATGAACATCGTGGAAACATGGACCAACCAAATCATGTATTTTTCGTACTGGAATCAATCTTGTTAGCCATTGGTATATTAAATGATTCACGTTATAATATTGATTCTCATAGTACACTCGCATTATAGTATTTAAGGGAAAAAAAAGGATTGTCTGATCTCTATCGTTATGACTTATTGGAACTAGTCTGGATTTTTGGATTCTGAAAGTTTCTTTTTTTCATTTTGCAGTTTTCTTTCCAAGAATCTTTCAAAAATTGTGGTATTTAACATTCAAAATGTTTTTAGCAGAATCGCAATTCAATCTCAAGCGATTGCGTTATATCTTGTTAGCAATATTGCTTAACGTTTCAACCACATCTAACAGTCTAGCACCACAAATGACCTTGAAACGTCCTATTCTTACAAAAGTAAACAAATATATTCGATGAAATTGATCGATCATGTCATAACAATTGGTTCGATTTGAATTATCGGGAAGATATTCCATACATCACACTAGATAGATATTATATCCATAGAATACGAGTCACTATAAAGATGCCTTGGTGGTGAAATGGTAGGCACACGAGACTCAAAATCTCGTGTTGAAGAGCGTGGAGGTTCGAGTCCTCTGCAAGGGATAATATTGAGAACTCTTATTGAATTAGAATAAATTCGACAGCAGATCACGAAATCTTGGTGGTCCTCTCTATCTGATGAATGGGGAATCTGTTTTAGGGATTGGCGACTTACCCATTCAATGACTTTGGCCGAGAAAAGCCATCTTTTTCTCAACAATGTCTTTGTCATTTGATCCAATAGCGTTCCATTAAATAGGAACAGATTTGATAAATACTAATGGAACAGATTTGATAAATACTGATAACTCTCAGATAGAGTATTAGAAAGAAAATGAATGGCAGCAAAAATGATCATTTCCTTAGATATGCCATAAACTAGAAATAAAATTTTAGCATCTTGAATATAACATAATCCAAGAAAATATATATATAGCAACAGCCATTGTGCACAAGCAAGGTATCAAAGATACAAGAATACAAATGATGGGTCTTCAGACTCGTACACCTTGTTCAAATCACCCAGGGCCTACTTTGGGAATATCATAATGCTCACTCATGTTTGCCAAATACTGATTGAAATCTTGAATCCTGTCACGGTGAGATTTATTGGCAAGCTTAGCCAATCTATTAACATCAAGTTTCTCCCTCTGTTCTATGTATCGTCTTTCTGCCGGTGTAAGATGATCATCATAATGAGGAGTCTTCCCTTCTCTAGATGACTTGTTGACATCATCTATGTCTTCACCATTAGGATCTTTAGCTTGTTCTGTACTTCCTTCTACATCAGATAATGTATAAATGACACAAATTATATCAGATGTCTGCCAATCATAGAAAGATTCAGGAATGAGGCAACAGATAGAACTTCTGAGCAGCAAAATTCATTACCATAATCTGTTTTTCCATAACACAATGACTTATTAATAATGCCATCTTTCTTGTTAAATACTGCCAAAACCATTGATCTTCATTATTTTCACCTTTCTAGCAGCAGGAAGGGATGCTGATCCATTTTGATTCTAACAAAGAAGATCTTTCTTCTAATCAAGGAGAGAAAAACAAACTACCAAGGGGGGGAAATTTTCAAATTCTATTTGATCTGATTCCTAGTATTTGATATTCAGCAAATGACTTACTATCATTTCCCTAGTCATCTCATTTGCATTAGGTGCAGAAAGAAGGCCTCACTTACTACAAAAGGAGTTAAGGTGCAGACAGACATCATGGAATCAATCAATCAATAACCATTTTTATGGAGGAACACATGCAACTGAATACTGAAGATGTTACATTTTATCCTAGGATTTTTCTCCTTGAGCATTACTAGTGCAAATTCAATTTGTCTGGCTATTCTAAACCTTGCATTTTCTAGTTGTTATTTCTATTGGACATAGACAAAATCAGTCAACGTACCAGATAATTAGAGCATCTAGTCCTAGCCACAACAGTCTAAAAATTTGATAACCTAGCAAAAGTCCAATTACACGAGCCATTACTTCTATATATGAAATAGAACCAATGAGATATGACCTAAAGAAAATTTCTGATAAAAGAAACCAACCTGCCAAAAATTCATTTTCAGTGACTTCTGAATCTTGATCTCGATTCTTCTTGTTCTTCTTTTTCTTCTTCACTCCACCAGTCTTCACATCCAGGGCCTTCCCCTTGAGCTTCAATTTCCCACCAACAACATTCTCATAACCCGACATCTCTGAAAAATTGAGACAAATTAATCATAAAAATACTTTTCGGCCAGTACAATTAAAAGTAAAGCAGAAAATAGGAATAAAAGATGGGAAAACCATCAAAGTAAATAAACAAGAACGTCGAAGAAAAGCAGAAAAAACTAGGTTGTCAAAAATGAAAGCAAAGATCGGAAACGCCTGATCTGATAAACAAAAAAGAAAAGTTACAGAGATCGGAAAATCGCATACAGTAGTTGGACACCATAAAAGTAAGCAGTGCCAGCTGAATCTATCAACGATGAAGTTAAAATTAACAGGAAAGAATGAAAAATAATACAAGTTTCATCACAAAAACACGATTTGTTCAAGGTATCTTTATTTTAAACAAGAAAAGAAAATCGAAATATAGGAGAAGAGCGAAACCTAAATCAAATCGAAACAAGACGGAAAGGCAAGAGCGATCGATGAACTAGTTTAATCCTTCTATAGAATTTCAGAACTGGATTCAAAAACTCCCATTTTTGGCTATTTAACGGCCCAGATTTGCCCCATTTTCCCACCCTTAATCTCCACCGTTCGTTTCATCCATTATCTCAAATTGTTATTAGAATGACTAAATGTTCAAGAGCAAACCCCCTTTTTGGTCCCTCAATTGTTACTGAGTCGAGGAATCGGTCCCTCAATTGTGGGAAACTACAACTTAGTCCCTCAATTGTACAATCCCGTTTACGTTTTAGTCCCTCACGTCTGGTCCGTTAGTGATAGAGGTGTTAAGTGATGACGTGTCACCGTTATCTGCTTAGGTGGCCGTTAAATGCTTAGTTGAGGGACCAAATCATTAACTCAGTAACAATTGAGGGACCAAAAAGGGGGTTTGCTCAAATTAATATCCAACTCATTTCCACTTGACACCTCATTCAAACTACTCTCTTGCAATTTGGTCCCAAAACCCCTAAATCCCCTAAAACTTTTTTTAATCCTCTTCTTCATCTTTTTCATCTTCTTCATTCATTTTAGTCCCAAATCCTAAAAATAAAATTGTAAAGTATCCCAAAACCTTTCCAAACATTCCAATTTAGTCCTTAAATGTATTAAAAACCCTAAAACCCTAAACCCTAAAAAAAATCTACTTTGAGTTCATTCATTTTATCCCATTATTCTCAATTTATTAAATCATAATTAAAAAAAACATTTTAGTCCCTGAACCCTAATTTCTTCATCTTCATCTTCATCCTCATTCCTCTCTCATCTTTCATTCCTCACCGCCGATCCTACTGCTTCAACCAAATCCTCAAACATCAAAATGGCTCGATTCTTCAAATCCTTAAACATTCTCTCGCTCGATTCTTCAATTTCTGGGTTTGATTTCAAGTTCACAACCATTTTGGGCGTCTCGAGATACATTCATTTATTTCTTAGGGTTCAAATTCGAATTGGGGGAGAAAGTTTGGGGTTTCTTTCGATTTTGAAGAAATTCCGAGAGAATGCCTGCGACTGATGATGAAAACTCGTCGTCGCCGTCGTCGTTTACCCATTTCGGCTGTTCGCTTTTGAGTCTCTGTCGCGACCATCAGGTTCACTCCATGGAAAGCTCAACGACGCCACATGTTCACTCTGTCGCGACTTGCTTTCTCTCTCATGAGTCTCTAAGCTTCTCGACTCCTTCCTTCGCTGCCACGAGAGCTTTTCGGCTGATGAATGATGATGATGATGATGATGATGATGATGATATGAACTGATGATGAACTGATTTTTTTTTAAAGATGATGAAGATGATAAAAGATGATGAAAGATGATGAAAGATGATGAAAGATGAAGAGGAAAGTAGGATTTAGGGACCAAATTGCAAGAGAGTAGTTTTTTTAGGGGTTTAGGATTTAGGGTTTAGGGGTTTAGGGTTTTAGATTTTAGGGTTTAGGGTTTTAGAGTTTAGGGTTTTAGGATTTTAGGGTTTTTAATACTTTTAAGGACTAAATTGGAATGTTTGGAAGAGTTTTGGGACACTTTACAATTTTAGGAATTTAGGGTTTTAGGGTTTAGGGTTTTAGGGTTTAGAGTTTAGGATTTTAGGGTTTAGGGTTTAGAGTTTGGGGCTTAAGTTTTAGGGTTTTTAATACATTTAAGGACTAAATTGGAATGTTTGGAAGGGTTTTGGGATACTTTACAATTTTATTTTTAGCATTTGGGACTAAAATGAATGAAGAAGATGAAAAAGATGAATAAGAGGATTAAAAAAAAGTTTTAGGGGATTTAGGGGTTTTGGGACCAAATTGCAAGAGAGTAGTTTTAATGAGGTGTCAAGTGGAAATGAGTTGGATACTAATTTGAGCAAACCCCCTTTTTGGTCCCTCAATTGTTATTGAGTCGAGGATTTGGTCCCTCAACTAAGCATTTAACGGCCACTTAAGCAGATAACGGTGACACATCATCACTTAACACCTCTATCACTAACGGACCAGACGTGAGGGACCAAAACGTAAACGGGATTGTACAATTGAGGGACTGAGTTGTAGTTTCTCACAATTGAGGGACCGATTCCTCGACTCAGTAACAATTGAGGGACCAAAAAGCGGGTTTGCTCAATGTTCAAAGTGGTCTTATATTTTTGCCTCAAAATTTATTTTGGTCATTTACTTTTCAGAATATTCAAGTTAGTCACTATATGTTTCCTTAGTGATTCACTTTGGTCCTAAACTACTAAATATGATTATATTTATTTTATTTCAAGTTCTTATGTGACGAGTTCGGAGTTACGGATTCTTTTTGACAAATATTTTTTTATTTGATTGAGGTTATCAACAAATAAAATAAAATCCAGTACGAAAAACGGGTCACTTGATTCATTGTCAAACAAGTAAAATTAGTCCTATCTCTCTCGTTTTATGGTTGAACTCGACGAGTTTGAAACTATGCTTTACCATTGACGAGTCTTTTTATATGCCCAAGTGGGATAGTCAACTAATAAGGTTAAATTAGGCTCGAAAGTGAGTTTAAAACCAATTTTTCATAAATTTTCACCTTTTGGTCCAAAATTCATTTTCAGATTTAATTTGACCTTATTTGTTGATAATTAAAATTTGATAGAAAAAGAACTTAAAATAATATAAAAATACAGACAAAATAAAAAGAAATGTGTGGGTTTGTAGGTTAGGTTGGTTTCTGAAATTGTGAATCCATAGCTTGATATTTTCAAAACCAACCTAACTCATTGTTCACTCATACGACATATATTTATATATCTATTTAATTCAAATAGTAGACAAAAAAATAAAGAGGCAATTAAAGATATTCATAAGTCTTAGAGAAAAGTTTAAAAATTACGATATTTATTCATTATATATGTTATATGTGTAATTTTTTTCTTTTTTGTGTCAAAGTCGGAAAAAATAATTGTATATTGAAATTTAAAAAAAATATATGGTAGTACACAAACTTGATCAAAGCCAAGACACATCCTCCGTTTGGATTAAAATATGATTAAAATATAACTGGAATGAAGGAACGAAATTTTTTAGAAACTTAAAGAACTAAAATTATAGCAGAAAAAGATAAATGATTGGATTGCAACCTACCTCAAAATAAAGAACCAAAATTGAACTTTGGCCAAAATAAATTTATTATTAATATTAACATCTAAATTTATATAATATTATTCTCATATATTTAAGTTATCATATATTGAAAAAAGTCAAGTAAAAACGTCTTCAAGTTAATACAATAACTTCTTTTTCTTTCACAATTTTGAATCATTCGTCACTAGGAAATTTTTATGCATTTTATCCTATAACTTGTATGACTCAAGCAGCAAGAAGAAAAGCCAAATGATATTTGAAGTCAAAACCTACACTTCAAATTATGCTTAACACCTAGTTCTTGGTGAAAATCCTGAATTACATCAAAAGTACTATCCACTGACGACGCCCTTGTAATCTAAGTCACACTAACATTTATCAAAAGAAGTACCAACCTCAAGGGAGGCAAGTAAACAAAATAGGTACACAAGGCATCTCTCCTTAACCCAAATGGCAAAATCCAGGCGGGAAAAAGGTTCAAATCAAGCCTTCATCAACGATCCTTCTTTAGTGGATTCCAGGAATGACTCTATAGGGGACCTTGTTGCAATAAAGTTTCCAGTACTTCCCATACCTGCGTGCAGTGAAATTCAGACATTATTCATCAATATTCTGCTAGCTAAAAGATCATGAAATTCGGCCAATTCAAACATATTTGGGTGGCAACATGTAATGGGAAAGTTCTCCTAATTGAACTTGAGGCTCATTACCTCACTATCCCTTTTATGATTTTAGTTACAATTCCTCTAGACTAAGTACTAACTGATAAGTCATAGAAGAAATCATTTGCAGTTACTAAAAAAGGAAACCATTTGTCAAAATAGATGATAATTACGCGGATGTTTCCTGATATCCATGCACAGCTTTTTTTTTTGGCCTGGATTGATATCCATTTATATATGGTTAAAGACAAAGAATCACTAAAGATATTATTTTCTATATACTTACTTGGATCTGCACCGATCATCATCCCTTTTTGCTCGGTCAAAGAGAAGGATGGTTAGAAATGTCACATAGAAGTACGGCAGACACTGCATGGCAAAAAATGCTATGATTACTACTTGTTCAAAATTCCAAATCTTGCAGATCACAGAACAAACACTCTTACATGATTGAATAAAGCTGGAACTGTCCAAAAGAAAGCCGCTAGTATTTCTGGGACATAATGGAAATGACGAGATAATCCCCACCTGCAGGTATCACAAGAAAAGTAACTTGACCAAATTAACCAGATGACATGTATTCTAAGTTAATGCCATACAAAAATGGCAAGGATAACAGAGAAATTTTCAAGATGAAGTGGTAAGAAAGTATTACAGGGTGCTTAACACAACCACCAACTTTTCAGTGAAATCATAATATACATAAAATCAATTGTCTCAAACCAGCAAATGGTGGCCTCAAACTCCTCAAGCATGGGGAGGCAGGCAGGTATGGTTACAACTAGTATCTAAACATTATGACTAGTTCACGTTCACAGCATTTTAAGTGAAAACTTACCAACCGGATGTTAAAAGAAGGCTGGTTTTTGTTTCCCCAGAAGTGGTAGTATAGGAGGCCTCTATCTGCATATGCATTTTTTATGTCAAAAGCAATTCCACGGCAAAAATTTATATTAAAAATTCCAATATATATTACAAAGAAAAAGCACCCCAGGTGGAAATCATAGCGTAGATCCTATTAGTGCACACCTTTGATGGAGCTTTTCCCCAGACCAAGCACTTTCCGTTTGTCCGACGAAATTCTTGCCTTTGCCTATCACAGTCGTAGTTGATATATATGCAGAGAATGCCAGCCACTAGAATAAAGATTGCTAACTGGAAGACAGGGATAGAATTTTTCAGATAGATAGGGAAAGAGACAGGAAGCTAAATTAAAAATACTTATATATATATATATGTATTTTATTTTTCTGCTGGTAACATCACTACAACAGATTAGCAGAGCAGACCAAATCAGGAGGAGGACAGTACCTCGGTGCCAAGAACGACAGGATGGTTGACAAGGTACATTCCAGGAGATGTGTAAATAGATGGAACCCAAACCAAGCAGCCCCAACAAATATAAAAACCAGCTGCAAGATTAGAGGTTGTAACATTCAGTGAGATAATAAAAAACTTCAATGACAATGCAACAAGAACCTAATGAAAAGATGAATCTTGAAAATTATATGGTGCAAGTAACCACGGAAAATTAATAAATTAATTCTCATGATATTAGTATCCAAATAAATAGTCATGGAAACCATCAAAAGCACCATTATTCCTTCTCATAACTATAATTAGTAGAACATGGTACGATTTTGTAAGTGACCATAAAAAAAGAGGATATGTAAACCTCGATCATGCGCAATATCCATGGTGTTCCAATATCCAGCTTCCCACCAGAAAAACTTGGTAACATACACCAGCATTAACGTAGTATTTACAAGCATTGAGTCAGCTACTTTCCCATTTTCTTCATACTGTTAAGACAAGAATAAAATCATTAGAGAAGCATTGAAGTCGAGATATATCATAAATCAACTATACAGAAAATAAGAAAAAGATTTTCTTAAAGGACTGGACTGATTACATCCTCTTCATTGTTGGGATAGGTCAGTTTCAGATCAATATATCCAAGGTTATATAGGAAGCTCAATGTACAATGATGAAAGGGTATGACAATAAAACCAGTATTAGACCAGAAAATAAAAAATTGGTAGCAAGGTAGTATTTGAGCTGGAAAGACACTTGGGTCCAATTTGGTGGTTGATAGAGGGTTAGCGTGAACATAAATTCTACAGCATAAATGCCAATAACTTATGGAAACCTACAACCTACTAGGCAAATGAAATGCATACAAGTTCAATTTCATAATCCATTATTATGTAATGATGTTGTATAGTCACATACAAAACTGCTATCAAATAATTTGAAGACCCAAAAGAGCTTTAAATTCTCTACCTTGAGTACAAAACTAAGAAATTTGTTTGGTTTATGAAAATATACATATTTCAGTAACTGATGACAACTGTCATACTAAGTCATTGACTAATTGGTTTCTTTTGCTTCTCTCCTTTGGATAGAAAGCCCAAATTTTAAAACAGAATCTTCCAGCTTCAAGTATAAAGCTTTGATAGCTCAATTCCATTTCCTTTGTCTACTAAAATCAATCTCAGCCAGTTAGAAGGAAAATCATTAATTTGAATAGCTCAAGTGCAACAAATAAGTATTACGAAATGAATCTCATTAAGGTCACAATTGATGCGTCTTAAAAGTGAATGAACCCATTCTAGTTTATCTCTTTAGGATATTAACTTTAGCTGGGTATACCAGAGCCATAGCATTTAAGGTCAATATGCAGAAGAAAAAAAATATCACAAACGAGCCACCAATGATCCAAATAAGCTCAATATCATGAATCTTATCAATGTTCATATAGTAAGAGTATCACATGACAACAGTTATCTCGTATAGATGACCCTGAGCTTCTATAGGGTTTGCTTAGCCACAATGCTTCCTAAGTCCTAAGCCCCAATCTTAATGGATTTCTACAAAAGATCTCTGATCAATAATCAGTCAATCCAATAGATGCGAGTCCTCTATGTGCCAACATATCATTGGACTCTACACACGTTAATCTTATACTAATGCTAATGTAAGACAAGTGCTACAACTACTAAATTTCAAACATTCATTTATAGAATAAATCTTGAGACTCTACCTGCTTTATGGCATAAGTCAGTGCAAGAACAGCCCAAGACATCATTCCAAATCTGCAGTTCGTAAAAACTTTTATGTCAAAATGTTTTCCAATTCGTGGATAAAGCTCCATACCCTGCAAGAATGACAGGAAATTATGATTCCATTAGTAACATGAAAACATGTATTAAAGGTGACACCAAACTTCATATTCTTTGGCTATTACTTACATAAAATATAAAATACGGTCTCAGACAAATGGAATATAATTTCACAATAACAGAAAAACATGAAAACATGATATTTGAATTCTAACAGAAGGGGTTTCAAAGTCCACATTTACACATATGCATTGTGAATGCAACTTGAGTGAACCTCAAAGACAAAAAGGTTTACCAATCTTTTAAGTACACATCATATTAAATCTTTTTTGGTAGAATATAATACACAATTCATGATCTTCTTGGTTCAGAATGAAGTCATGAACTAGAGCTATTTCTTCACAATTTTTAAAGTACACATCAAATTGCATATGTTGTACACTGATGCCATGACATGGATATAGATGACAAAAGGAAAGGAGAATAAATTAAAGACATAATTACCCAGTAAAAATCGATGATTATGTTTCCACATGAGCCAGAATCAGTTGAAGAGGGTGCCAAATAGCCCTGGTCAATATATAATTGTCAGAAATTTCATACAGATGACAAAGTAACTTGTACTATGTTAGTGTCTCACTTTTAAGTACAAAAAAACACAAAAGAGAAAACTCCCAAAAATGAGTGCAGAAAATATCTCTCCCAAGTGATCATAAACGACAGTTGGGTTGAATATTCCAAACCTGCAAAATGCATGCAAAATATTGAGTCTTTATATTGCTGGAAAAAACAAAAAAGTTAACAAGGTAAAAAAATATGCTTCCCAGAAAAAAAATAACTAAATAAAAACTTGAAAGAAGAAAGTCAAACTCGATTTTCAATAGGACATTCTGTAAATTCAGCTCAGTTGATTAAGATATTATAGGCCTACAACCCCCCCCCCCCCCCCCCCCCCNCCCCCCCCCCCCCCCCCCCCCCCCCAGAAACCTACTCTTCATCATGCCTTGGAAATTAAAAAAGATCATCAATGCAGGGCAAGCAATAATTTTGTTGTTTCACCCTATAAATCCACCAACATATATAATAAGTGTAGATTTCTTTGAAACAACTTATTAGCTTTTTTACTCGTTCATTGTTATGTATAAATTGAAAATCCCAAGATGAAATGAAATATCATTTTTAGTAAGAATGAAACAATATCTCCATTAAGTCCCAATTGGTCCCCTTCTCAACGGACCATCAGAAAACCAAAAGATATTAGGCTAGCACCTACAACCCATGAGTAAGACGGGAAAAAAGTGACACACAATAAAAGATAGACATTCTACAAATTAGATGAAAGTATAATCAATCAAGTCTATGTGTAACAAATGCCTTAATTGTAAAATAGATAGTATGGAAGATATAAGAAAGAATGATTGTTGTACCAGTATTATATGCTCTTAAATAAGAAGTTTCTTGAAAAGGGTAATTGATTCACTCATTGAATTCTAGATTAACAACCCTGAATCTCATGTGAGCAACTTTCTTATTTTGAGAGCGTGGATAGCGCCAACTTTATGTGAAGATAATGATTCTAGCGAGAAACTAAAGACCAAGGTGTAAAATATTGTTGGCAAGTTCAAACACAACGATATGATCAAGAAAACCCTCACCACCAGAGGCCAAGGTAAGTAGTCAATGTCACAAAATAAGCTGCCACGCCATTTGCCTGTATAAAGGAAGCAAAAGATATTTCAGACTTAAGAAATTCGACAATCATAGCAAAGTAGAAAATATTAGTAAATAGCTACTTAGCAAAATAAAGAGAAAAAGTAACAGAAAGCCAAGAATTTCATCCTCATTATGGAAAGAAATTTTGTTATGCCTCAGAAACTATTTACAGAAAGCTAGAAGAAAGAAGCTGTATTACTGTCGATAGTCAGAGTATAATTAACCTTGTAAACAGGTCGATGGCCAGTAGGAGATATAGGACCCTCGACCCTTTTACCCGGTAGAAGAAGTTGAAGTGCCGCTTCAAATGCAGCATATGCACCGATAATTTTCCAAGCTGTTGCAGTGGGTTTAGGCCATATGTCTATAAACCCTTGCAGTCCATTGTGTTTCATGTAATCCCAAGTCTGTAAAATAGACCCATCCGCATGCGTCATTGTATACCATCTGCATTAGGCAGTAAATCACAAATTTCACATCCATCCAAAAAAGAAAATAACAATAACAAGCACTGACAATCTGGTAAATGTTAATGGGAGAACAGAGGATGAGATCTGAAATCGGCGTGCTTCAGAAGCCGGCGATTCACTAAATCTCTTATCCAATATTAGCTAGTTGCATTTTCACATTAATCGGACAGCAGATTCCGAGAATAGTAGATTCTCAAACTCCTATTTAATTGATTAAGGATCCTAATGTTGACTCCGTCTGAGTTCGGATTTGAGGAAAAACGAAATAAACCAGAATCATCATCATCATCATCATCATCATCATAATATGAGAATTTTTGCATAGGGCTCATTTCTAACATGCATCAAATCCAGTGAAATTCGTAAACATACAGGAAAATTTGGATACAGAGAAAAGGAAAATGAAAAAAAAAACTTACAGGAGAATGACGAATGGAGGACAGAGTGTGAGGAGAGATAACATGGAAGCGTAAGTGACGAGCGGTGAGTGTACGGTGTTAGATTCTCCCATCGTCTTGTGATCGGAATTTCACGCTATGAACTCTGAAGTCTACCTCTGTGTGTGAGTGTGTGGTGTCGTCTTCCTCACTCAGTTCTGATTTTCATTCAGGGGATGACTGAAGAAGACTATGAAATATGAATAGTATTTTATTCTGTGTCTAATACTTTAATATTATGATGGGCCAAAATAATAAATGTTAAATGGTCAAAGGATCATTTTTTGGTCCTAACTGTATATTTCAAAATATTTAAATTGTACTTAAATGTTGGTAAAATATTTTATTTTGGTATCAAACTATTGAATATGATTATATCTTTTTCGTTTCAAGTTCGAATATGACGAGTTCAGAGTTACGTATTGTTCTCAGAAAGTACTTTTTCTATCTAATTGGGATCATCAGCAAATGTGGTCAAATTGTTCCCGAAACTATAGTGCTCGTTTCATGATCAAACAAGTGAAAATGTGAAATTGATTATATCTCTCTCGTTTCAAGTTCGAATGCGACGAATTCAAAACTACAAGTTACTTTTAACAAGTCTTTTCAACTTGAAATGAGAGACGAGAGAAACATGACCAAATTTAATAGTTTAGGACTAAAATGAAAATTTTGTGAACATTTATGACCAATTTGAATATTTTGAAACATGAAAGACCAAAATGAATATTAAGACATACATTTAAGACTAAAATGACCTTTTGCACAATAATAAACATATCTTAAAAAAATTATTTGTGTTAAAATCTTAAAATTATAGATAAAATTTTATTTTGATATAGAAATTGTATTTATTTGATAAATTAAATAATTTTTTTGGTATTAATTAATTATTTGATTTACAATTATTATTAATGTCTAAATTTAATTTTAACAAATGTAACTATTAAAATTAATACTTTGTTTATATAGTATTAATAATCTTTTTATTAAGATATTGATTAAAATTTCATGATAAAAATAATCTTTTTACATTAATTATCAAAAATAATATTAAAAAAATTTAAAAATATATATACTTTTTTTATCAAATTTTAACTAATATATTTGATCTAGTAAAATTGATTATAATTGTATTTTTCAAAAAATAAATCCTAGAATTTTATTTTTATGAGATAAATTAAACGTCTATAATCAAATATTCAGTTTATTCGATTTCTTAGGATATTTAATAATCCTTGATTTAATTATTAATTTTATAATAGTCCCTTTTTACAACTTATTTTAATTTGTTACCACAATATTGAAGTCATATTAATAACATTTATTCAGGCCAAAAAAAAAATAACATTTATAAAAAAATTATTATTTCGTTTCTCTAAGTTCTTAAAAATGAAAATAGATGCCTTTGTCTTTGATTTTTCACAACCATCAATTAATTAGTCTCTCAAACGTTATTCATTAGCTAGTATGATCAAGGCCAAAAAAAAAATTAACTTCTGTTGGCCAAAAAAAAAAAAAA
>QANZ01054327.1:783-23596 GCA_003254925.1 Chamaecrista fasciculata | reverse complement strand
TTTTTGTATTTTTTGGGTAAATTCACTTAAAATCTTAATTTACTTTCTTTTCTTATGTTTTGATCCTATTATAAAAAGAAAAGGACTTTAATTTAAGAAAATAAAACTTTTGGGGATGAAAGTTTATTTTTCCTCTTTTTTTAACGGAAAAATGGATGGAAAATGTTAGAGGGACCAACTTTTTCAAGTTTTGCATAACTGGGGGACCAATATGGAACAAAAAATAACTGGGGGACCTATTTGGAACAAGGAGCATAATTGGAGGACCAAAATAGGACTTTGGCCAATAATGAATATTGAGAAGTATTTGTATCACAATCAATTTTATAATGAAAAGATATGAATTCTGGTGGGTTTTGAAAATTATAGTGAAACTCATTTATATTTGTTTAATAAAACAGATATATTTTTGATTATAATATTGAAATGATTTTTTTTCTAATTAAATTGATCGATGGAGTTATTTTCCACTTTCTGATTACTTTCCAAACAAGTTAAATTCGAAAATATAATTCAATTATTAATTCTTGAGTAAGCCAAACACAATATATATTTAGATTTTGACCCCATTTGGGTAACACTTTAAAAAGCTAGATAGCTTAACTTTTTTAGTCTCGAAATCTGTGTTTCATAAATTAAAATTAGATACCTTAAGCTATCTACCTTTTCATAGAACTACCTTTTATTAATCCGTCAATTCAGAATCTCGAAAACATACTCAATAATATTTTATTATTTCCTTTATTTCTTTAATCTCATTGACTTTTTTTTTTTAGAAATTTAATCTCATTGACTTTTGAAAGTTGGACAATGACAATGAAAATGAAAATTGATTGACATTATAGTTGATTTTTTTTAAGGTTTTTTGTTAGACTTAATAGTAAATGGGAAAATGTGATAATATTACAAATTTCATTAAAAAAAAAAACTAATATTTGTCACTCATGAAATGTGCAAGTTAATTAAACAGCCATTAATCCATTATGTTACTTTATATTCGCCTATCACTCTTGTATTGCGTACTCCATATATATGTCAATTTTAAGATGTTTACGTTATTTATTATTTTATATAAAGCCATTTTCTAATGAAGCCATTTGAATATGTAACGTGCTAGCATTATTTATATAAAATAATAATAAACCTTATGGGCAACGTAACATAAACCTATTTTTTGGTTATACTATTCAATTTCAAAAATAAGAAACATAAAACATATAACAACACCATTACACAAGAGAACGAACTTGGGCCCTAAGGTACCAACTATCAACATCAGCCCAAAGTTTTGAAGTTGAGGCCCAATCTTTTAGGCCCTTAGTTATCAACATGAGCCCAAAGTTTTCATTGTTTTTTTTGGTGGCCCATAAATCCTCTCTACATCTCTAATGTTTCATTATGTCTTTGATCTACATCGGAGCTCCACTATGAAGATGAAGACGAGTAAGAAGATGAATCTCTCGGAGAGAGATGAGGTGTGTTGCTGTAGGAATAATTAATTATCTTATTACTATTTAATATTATGTATTAATGTATTAATTATTTTTTATATATGGTCCTCATTAAAATCCTCTTGGGTCTATATATGTAAGTTATTTAAAATATTAACTAGTTATTGATTAGAATTCATTAGAATTTAATTTTGATTTTATTGAGTAGGGAATATATCGTTGATAAAAGGAATTAATCCCCACTAAATCAAGCAAGTGGGTTCCTGGTTAAATAGTAGTTATCGATATAATTCCCATCATGAGAATACTACTCTCTTGACCAGAAAACTTTCTACCGTAAGAATTCTTTCTTTCGGTTTAACACTGACTCCCTTGGTTTTGAATTGTACTTTTGCTCTCTCTCCATTTGTCATAAGAGAAAACTATGACTATGACTGAAGATATTTATATCTTGTCTCTTCCGTTATACTAAAACAATAGACTAATAATGATGTTTGGGTTCGTTATATGTTTCTTGATTTCTTTGTAATAGGAGTCATAAAAATGTGGTTATGATTATGAGTTTCTTACATGTGGTATTAGAGCCACAATTCTAAAACCTTTGTGTGGTTGTTTTACTAGTGTCTCTGGATTGGAGAGAAAATTCATGATTTATTGAAATTCATTATTTGCTTAAATACAACGTTTTAGGTGTTGTAGTTATTCTATATTTTTTTTGCTGTAATTTCATTATTTGATATGATATTATTATTGCCTATAAAATTCTGAGAATTTTTACGCTTGTTTCGTCCAAAATGAAGGTATGTAGTTTGAGTTATGGCCGAAACTTTTAAACTGAGTATGTACAGGATCTGGATTGGGTTTTTACAGACTCGCTCGAGGTCAGGGATGACCTATATTTGGTCGTTTTGGAATATGATATTATTCGACTTATATTTGCACTTTAGTTCTTCTTGTGTGATCTCGTGAGTAGGGGTGTGCACCGATCGGGTTCAAGCGGGTTGGCGAGTGGGAGTATTAATAGCGGGTGACAATTTCTAAACTCGAACCCGCCCGTCAACCAACCTAACCCGACGATGTCGGGTTCAACTGGGTTTGGCCGGGTTGAGATGGGTTATAAAATTTATTTTTTAAAAAATAAAAAATTAAATAAAATTAATAAAAAAATAATATTATTCATGAAAAAAATTAATAATTAATTATAAAATTTTTATTGTAAGGAATAATTAAGTCAATTAATTTATTTTTATACTATAATATACATAATTAAATATTAAATACTTAATTATATATAATAGAATAAGATATTAATTATATAAATATTATATATCATACTTTCATATTTAGTTATGTACTATTTTAAGAATTATATAAAAATAATTATGAAAAATATACATATTTTTTAAATTTTAATAGAAAAGTCCTTAACTTTTAAATGAATTTAACATAAAATATAAAAAATATGTGTGAGTTTCGGTCGGGTCGGGTCAACCCGCATAACCCAATCAAACCAACTTTTTTGTGATTTTCCAATCCGAATTCTGATTCTGATTCGACCGAACACGATTAAAAGTGTCGAGTTCAGTTGGATTGGTTAGGTTAGACCTAATTTTACACACCCCTACTCGTGAGTCTCCTCTTTTTGCTTGTTGGGTCTAAGTATTGGTCTTGCATGGGGAATTGAGAATGCATTGGGTTGATATTTAATTGGCAAAATATATATAAAGTGGCCCTTTATGGATTTGCAATGTTAAATCATTGCCACCTGTACTAAGGTTTATTTGATGATATGTTACTGCTTTGTTTTTTATTTAACTATTACTAAATTTGGATTATATTCAATAATTTTGTACAAGCTATATTTATTTAAATTTCATATTTAAATAATATTTGATGCTGTATAATATTTGTGGATATTAATCCATGAATTTATTTTGGACATAATAATTAAAATTAATTAGGTACATATAATTATTAAAATGCACATTTGGGTGTTTTGTGATTTGCATATTTAAACAAAGAGTAGCCGCAACATCTTTAATTTGTATAATTGTTAAACTATGTATTCTTGTTTTGATTTATATCAAATATAGAAAATCACATATAGTCTTAAGAACACCAATTTAGTTGAATATTTAAATGTAATTTATCTTTGCCCATAGGGAGATTGTTATATTTTTATTACTAAACTAGGATGAAGGGATATTGTTTTGTATTTTCTAAGTAGCCTACAGGTATTAGGAAATATAAATGTCATTTGTCTTCATCATGTATAGAAAAAATCATATGTTTGCTAAATTCTTTTCCCACAGGGAGATTTTTAGTGATATGAAATTTGTAATGAGTATGTTTTACATTGGTAAACATGCATCTTGTTATTATTGATGATTGCCATATTTGTTTGAGTAGCATATAATAATGTTTGAAACCTAAAATGCAGCTTCTTCGAATCTATCTCTTTTACTCACTGATAAGATGAATGAAATTGTGTTGGAGGGAAGCAACTATAAGGCCTAGAAGGAGGATGTGTTCCTCCATTTGGAATGCCTTGACATGGATTATGCTCTTCGTTATGATAAGCTACCGGTACCCACTGCTAAAAGCAATCCAGTTGAGAGAGCATTGTATGAACGTCGGGAGTGATCTAGTCACCTTAGCATGATGTTGATTAAGCAACGCATTAAAAGCTATATTCGTGGGTCCATACCTGATTGTGAGAATATCAAGGAATACATGAAGGCCATAGATGAATTTTAACTATTATGTCCAAAATAAATTCAAGCACTTTGATGAACAAATTGTGCTACCTCTAATAAGATACTATCAAGCACTTTGATGACCAAATTGTGCTATATGAAATTGATTGGTACTAAAGGGTTGTGTGAACATATCATGCAGATGAGGGATATTGTGGCTCAATTGAAATCTGTTTCAAAACTGATTCCTTTGGAATATTCTATGAATATTTCTGGTTCTAGTTTTGATTTGAATCAGAATTCCATTCTTATTGGAAAGATTACTATTGTTGATGGTTTGTTCAAGCTTCATGCTCTAATAATCCTAGCTCTTTTGTTACAATGCATGGTAATTCTGGAATTAAAAGATGTGTCATGAATGAAGATTCTACTAGCCTGTGGCATAGGAGATTGGGACATATCTCCATTGAGAGGGTCAAAAGATTGTTAAAGGATGGGGTTCTTAGATCCTTAGACTTTGTTGACTTTGGCCAATGTGTGGACTGCATCAAAGGCAAGTAGATCAACATGTCACATAAAGGGGCTAGGAGAAGTTCTGAACTATTAAAGATCATGCACAATAATATATGTAGCCCTGACTTATGTTCTGATGGTAAAAAATATTTTATCTCCTTTATTGATGATTTCTCACGATACATGTATATCTACTTACTTTATAATAAAAGTGAGGCAGTTAATGCCTTTTAGGTGTATAAAGTTGAAGTAGAAAAGCAAACTGGTAAACATATTAAGATAGTGAGATCTGATAGGGAAAGTGAATATTTTGGAAGGTACACTAATAGCGGATAGACGTTTGGTCCATTTGCTAAGTTCCTTGAAGAGCATGATATAGTTGCACAATACACCATGCATGGCTCACCTGATATGAATGGTGTAGCTGAAAGGAGGAACTAGACTCTATTGGACATGGTGAGCAGTATGCTTAGCATCTCCAAATTCCCTATTTCCTTGTGGAGAGATGCACTTAAGACAACAGTGTGTATTTTAAACACGGTTTTGTATCAAAGAAACCTTTTGAAATTTGGAGAGGCTAGAATCCCAGTTTGAATCATACACTTGTTTGGGGTTGTCCAGCGGAGGTGAGAGTGTATAATCCCCATGAGAGAAAATTGGACCCTAGGACTATAACTGCATATTTTGTTGGCTTTGCAGAAAAGTCAAAGGGATACAAGTTTTACTGTCCATCACATATAACAAGGTTTGTGGAGTCTAGGAATGCCACATTTCTTGAGAATGACTTGATCAGTGGGAGTGATCAATCACATGACTTGGTCAGTGATAATGATCACATCAATGAAATGATCCCAACTAATCATGGTGGGACATTAGTTATATAGAACACCTATCCTGTTGGGGTGAATGTAGAACATAATGAAGTCTCACATCAAGACATTGATCATGCTGGAAATCAAGGGGATCTTGATCAGACCAAATCTTACTATGTTATTTAGTCTTCTTATGCTATGTTTTTAAGACTAATTATTGTGAAAATGGTCAAGTAATGTGTTAAGATTTGTACCAAGGTGATGTGTTGAACTAACAAATAAAAGTGCTATTTTGTAGTGTTTTATCATGTTTATGAGACAAGTGCTATTAAATGGTGTGCTTAATGGTTTCAAGCCCTCATCATATTAAAAGGCAAGCATTAAAGTATAACCGAAGGATGAAGTAGTTAGCTAAGTAAAAGCCAAGCTTGAAGAGCTTACGCCGTCATACTGAGCCGACGATGGAAGCAACGATGTAGATGCCATGTCACCAGTGCATCCGGAGAGCTTCTAGAAGGCAGATTGGTTTTGCAATATTTTGAGTCAAGATTTGAGCCATGGGAATCCCCCCTAGCACAAATATCTTGGAGCACACGCAAGTATCTTTAACCGTCTATATCCCGTATCTCCAAACCGCCTCACAAAAATCGAGAAAAATCTTGTGAGCCGTCATGGTGACCCGGCGGCGCAGCTTGATGACATAGTCCCAAATTTTGCCCACAAATACATCACGTCAGACTTTGTTCATGGTTTTTCGTTATTGATCATCTCAGAGATATATCACACTGGAACTCTGTCCAATGGGTAATAGTAACTAAATCCCATATACCAATGGAGGATTTTGACGATATGGGTTGAGTTCATCTACGCATTCATGGAGAGTTCCCTGTTTTAGTTGATGTTCTTCATCCTTTTAGTATTTCTATTAAGCATAGGTACATATTTAATTATGAGATATATTAGACGAAATAAATTAGGGGTTGCTTTTAATTCTTTCGTACATTATTATTGATCTTGATTTGTAATTGATCAAGGGATCCTTATTTTGATAGATTAATAATATATTCTCGTATTTATCCAAGTAATTTGAGTTATCCATCTCTTTCTCTATGTTTGTCACCATTGCTTTATTAAGAGTTGTATGCTTATTTTCCATTTACCTAAGGTAGGTAGCATTATGTTTACATCATTAGCATTATTGCGTATTTGCAAAATCATCTTAGGAAATGGTTTGTATTATGCACAACTAAAACACAAGTCTATCTTCCCATGAACAATGATTGCCTATCTAATAAATCATCTAAGGTATAGTTTCTTTTATTATTATTAAATTCAATTATATTATTACTTTGTTTAACCAATCACCCCTTTTTACAACTTCTTGGTTTGAGGTAATTGTGACAAAATTACTTCCACCATTAGCAAAGAATAGAGATCGACCCGCTGGTCTTTGTGCTCTTCATCATGAGAGTTCCGCGAGAGATCGACCCTTAGTCAACCAAGCTCTTATTTTTTTAAAAAATAAATTTGGTATATTTAACTTAGTGAAAGATGGTTAAACCATAAAAATTTACTAAATTTAGTATGTTTAAATATACTAAATTTACTTTTTTTTAAAAAAAAGAGAAACCTGGCCGGGTCTCACGGTGTAAACGAACTAGACCTGGTTTCTGTACACCCCTAGTCTCGATAAGGAAACAAAACGAATATAGAAAATGTACTGTATATTGGCTTGATTGAGAAATGATTACGTCAGAGAATATATTTATACACGAATGAAAGAATGTTATAGTATTAGACAACTCACACTAAATGGATAGTATCTACAATTCTCATCATATGAAGAGTAACAACTTGTGCCACCTCACCAAATGAATCCGTTGGAGATTATCCTTCAATATTCCCCCTCAAACTCAGAGAAAGTTGTTGAACTCTGAGTTTGCTGCGAAAGTCAAGAAAAGAGGATTTACGAAGAGCTTTGGTAAGAACGTCAACTACTTGGTCCATGCTGGATATGTGGCTAATAGAAACTTCATTGCATTGAACCGTTTCTCGCATGAAATATAAGTCAAGCTCCAAGTGCTTGGTGCGATTGTGAAGATTAGGGTCGAGCGAGAGAATTTCAGTGATTGCAATGGAGGAGAGTGATATTCGGCCTCAGTTGAGGATCGTGAGACAACTTGTTGCATTTTGGGAAGCCAAGAGATGTGGTTAAGACCAAAATAAACGCATACCCTTGAAGTGGACCTACAATCATTAGGGTCAAAGGCCCTATCGGCATCAGATCTCAGAGAGTTGAAAAGCATGGATAAGAGCACTTGGTAAGCTAAAGCCCCATGTGAGATGTGTTGGAGATTGTGCCCTAGGGCCAATCATTTTATAGATATGTTGTGAACATATCAATTAATTTATGGAGATAAATTAATGGTTATCATATTATTAGCATGTTTACTATGATAACAGTCCGTGATTAATTATGAGATAATTAATCTAAATCTGTCCCTGATCGATTGTTTTCGTGGGAGCGAAAATGACATAAGATCAGCATGACCTCGGTGCATAGGGATGCACGCACTAGATGCTGGAACGAGAGTCATGGTGCAATTACGTAAGGGGTTACGAGTTGCTGGACTGACCCGGAGAGTCCTGCATGGGTTTAGTCATCAGCTTGCCTCTCTTGTACGCCTGTCACGACGCCTTAGACCTGAGGTCATCATTATTCCGGCATTGCAGTTGTCAGACTTTGGCTTAGTCTAACGTTGCCCGTAGCAGGGTAGCCATAAGGGCTAAGTACAGGTTTGGTTGATTGCCGTGCTGAGGAATGTGGACTGACCAAAATTGGGATTTTGTTCCCCATTAATTTGGGAGATATCTTACTGGCGCCCTCGATGAGTCTGTCCAGGAAATGCGTGGCCACGCTAGAGATTGGGACTTACTCAAGGAGATCGCGAAAGTAAAGGTGTGGATCATGGATGACTTTCCTGTGCCTGATCCATAACCACGATATCGCAGAACAATAGGGTCGGTGCCTAGGAGGTACGAAGGTTAAAATCGGTTTTGGTAACAGACGATCACTCACGTGTTTTGGGTAGTCGCGATGGCTTGCTAGAGTCCGCTCACGACTTGTAGGACATAGGGATGACCTACTGCCAACTTCACGTGGGGCCTGCTGGGTCACACACGAGCAGGATTAGAACACACCTTATAAGGGACACGAATTAGGGTAATTCGTGGGTCACTCCGTGGCCTAATTTAAGACACAGAGGAAATGTCTGGGACATTATGTCTTGTCTTAAATTTTCTACAGTTTAAATAATTGTTAAATGATTAATAGAGATTAATTATTTACAATTTAAATATTAGGAATAATAAATTAAATAATTCCTAAAAGTTAGGAGATTATTGATTTATAAAATTCCCTAATATTGGCATAGAGGGTGGCGCCTCATTTATAGATGATTTAATTAATAAAAATGTTTTATTAATTTAAGTCATGAATTTGAATTTGAATTTGAGATTCAAGATTTGAATTAAGATATTGGGGTAATATTTTAATTCAATAAAGAATTTAAATTCAGAATTCAAATTTTGAATTAAAGATATTATTGTAATATTTTAATTCAAAAACATTGGGATAAAATAAGTTGGTTATGACTTCCTAATTTTAGGAGTTATTTTTGATTTATAAAATTCCCAATAATTAAGGAAGCTAGGCGCCTAATCTCATGTGGGTCCCATTGGAAGATTTGATCTTCAATTTGATTCTATGAGATAGGGATTTGAATTTGAATTAAAATATTATGGTAATATTTTAATTAGATATTCAAGTCTTAAAGATATGATATTATTGTAATATCATGATTTTATATTTATAAAATTACCATAATTTTGGTAATTATACAGATCAAAGTCACCTAGCTCAAAAACAAGTCATGCACTTTTGTGAAAAACCCTAGCTCTTGAGAGAAGTCGAAATTCATCCTTGTTGAGAGAGAAATTTCGCCACCCACCTTCCTAGAGAGAGAAGTCGATTTTCTCCTAAGTGTTAGAGAGAGAAATCGAAAGTTGTGGGTTCTAGGGTTCTTGAGGGAAGAAGAACAAAAGGGGTTTTGTTGCTGTCTTCTACTCCATATTGTGCCACCTTGCCTGGAATTCAGAGAAGGAGTTCTTGAGTTCAAAAGCTGTAGATTCGATCCTGAGTTTCTTTGGAGAAAGAAGCAAGGAGGCTAGCACCTCGTGTTCGGGAAACTATTCGTGTGGATCACCGGTGGAGGAAGGACGTGCAAACGGACTTCTAGACTCGCCAAGTATCACCAACCCGATTGAAAGCTTGAGGTATAACACTTTTCATATCTGGTTTTAGATTCAACTAGCGGATCTCAGGGTGGGTTTTCCTGGGGAGCGCAAGTTTTTTTTATTTACAGTTCTTCCGTTGCGTGTTTTCCCCAGGATTTCCCAACAAGATGAACCTTGTAAGTATCTTAAGATGTGCTTCACAGCTTGCCAATGCTCATTGAGAGGGGAGTGCATGAATTGACTCACTTTGTTAACAAAAAATGCTATGTCATAAATATTAGAGAGGGGTTGTCATAAATATTAATGCCTTCTTTCATCAATCATATGTCACTTGCTGTTGGTGTTGGTTGGGGTTTACCTAAGGCCATATTCGTTTCAACAACAAATCAGTAATGTACTTGTTTTGATGCAGTAAAATACCCCCATTTGGATCATGATCAACTTGGATTCCATGGAAATTATTAAGGGATTCAAGGTCTTTTAAAGGAAATTTGTTATGCAGCATAGTGATAAGTGAATAAACCTCACAGGAATTGCTACCAGTCACCAGTATGTTATTCACATAAACTAGTAGATAGAGAACAAATGTGGAAGAGAACTTTACAAACAAAGAGTTGTCACTTTTAGCTTTAGTAAAGCCAAAAGAAAGCAAGGTACCAGTCAATTTGTCAAACCAATCATGTGGTGCTTGTCTCAACCCTTAAAGAGTCTTATTGAGCTTACAAGCAATGGAAGAATCATTGGTTGAGAAGCCTTTTGGTTGAGACATATAGACCTCCTCCTTCAAATGACCATTGAGGAATGCATTATTGATGCCAACTTGCCGTATTGGCCAAGAATTTCATACTACAATGCTAAGAACAACACGTACAGTTACTGGCTTGATTACAAGACTGAATGTCTTAGAGAAATTGAAATCAAGACTATGATGGAAACCCTTTGCAACTAACTGGGCTTTATAAGAACTCACAGTACCATCGAGGTTGTGTTTATGCAAAACACCCACTTGCAGCCTATCATATTTTTGTCGAGTGGAAGAGGAACTAACTCTTAGGTTTTATTATTCATTAATGCTTTGTATTCTTCAGTCATGGAAACTTTCCTCTTGGGGTCAAGAAGAGCAACTTTAGCACTAGTGGGTTTAGAAGAATCAATGGTGACATTAAGAGCTCGAGGCTTGAAAATACCACGTTGACTGCAAGTGGTCATGGGGTGAGTGGAGTTAGTGGATGATTTTGGAATTTTAGGAGGAAGCATATATCTGGTGAATGAGTCTATGTCAGAAGATGGAGATGGTAATAAAGATGGAGGTGTGATTGGAGAGTGAGAAGGTAAAAAAGTAGTTTGAGATGGAGCAGATGTGGTACCTTGAGCACCAAGTTCCTGAAAAGAATCATCAAAAGCAACAGATGGTAATACATATCTGTTGGGAAATCATGGGGTCGGCGCAGCGGAAAAACACTGTAAATTAAAATTTTTGGCTTCCCTATGATTCCTTCCAGGATCCATTATCAACATTTATATCAGTAAAGGAAGAGATTTATCAAATTTCAATCGGTGCTATCGGATTCGCGAGTTGAGAAGTCCACTTGACGCGTCCTTCCTCCGCCGGTAATCCACACAAGCAGTTTGTTGGCACCAAGGTGCTAGCCTTCTGTTCTTTTCTCCAAAAGAACAAGGGAACTCCAATCTACAGTTCTTGGTGATCAAGAACAGTTCTTGAACCAAGGCAAACTATCAAGAACAATTCTTGATCTTTTGGTATAGGTGGCGCAATGATCAAGAGAAGGGTCACTTGATTTCACTCTCACAAAACCCTAGCTATGGACAACAAGATTTCTCTCTCTCTCTTGGAGAAACTCAAGTTTCTCTCTCTAGCTATGGTGTTATGTGATTTTCTCACTCTTGTCACACAAAGGAGAAAAACGAAAAATGCACTTATGAGTTAGGGTTAGGCTAAGTCGACTTGCTTAGGCCTTTTAATTATAATTTTGGGGATTTTAATAATTCTAAAATCATGAGATTACAATAATATCATAATTTTAGGACTTGAATTTCTAATTAAAATATTACCTTAATATTTTAATTCAAATCCAAATGCAATCTTTGAGAATCAAATTGGAGATCAAATCTTCCCTTAGGACCCACCAAAGAAGGCGCCATTCTCCCCTAAAATCCTTTGGAATTTTATAAATAAAAAATATTCCTAACTCTTAGGAAATCATGATCTTCCAAAGATTTTGAGTTAAGATATTACCCTAATATCTTTGATTCAAATCTTTTGAAATCTAGATCAAATCTTTTGATTTCAAACTCATGACTTCAATTAATAAAACAATTCTATTAATTAAAATCCCCTCATGAGGCGCCACTCTCATCCTAATTTATCCCAATATTAGTGAATTTAATAAATCAATAATCTCCTAACTTTTAGGAACATTATCTAATTTATTATTCCCTAATATTTTAATTGTAAATAGATTAATCCCATTAACTATTTATCAATTAATATATTTAAACTTGTCCCACAAATTTAAATATTACAACTGTAGATTATATTTAAGAAAAGACTTTATGTCCCAGACATTCAGCTATGTCTTAAATTGTGTCACCAAAGTGACTCACGAATTAACCCTAATTCGTGTCCCTTAAGCGGTGTCCAGATCCTGCTCATGTGAGACCCAGCAGGCCTCACGTGAAGTTGGCAGCAAGCCATCTCTATGACTCACAAGTCGAGAGCGGACTCTAGCAAGCCATCACGACTACCCAAAATACGTGAGTTATCGTTTTCATCGAAACCGACTTAACCTTAGTACTTTCTTGTCATATACCCTTTTGTCGCACGATATCTTGGTTCAGGATAAGGCACGGGAAAGTCATCCTTAATCCAACCATAACTTTCTCGATTCCTTGAGTTAGTCCCATTTCCCAACGTGGCCACGCATTTCCTGGACAGACTCATCGAGGGCGCCAGTTAGATATCTCTCATATATATATATATGAGGGACAAAATCCCATCTTGGCCTACCACATTCCTCAGCACGACAATCAACCAAACCCGTACCTAGCCCTTATGGCTACCCTGCTAAGGGCAACGTTAGACTAGGCCAAAGTCTGACAACTACAACACCGCAATAATGAAGACCTCACGTCTAAGGCATCGTGACAGGTGTACAGGAGAGGCTATGCTGATGACTAAACCCATGCAAGATTCTCCGGGTCAGTCCATCAACTCGTAACCCCTTACTTAATTGCACCATGACTCTTGTAAAGCATCTAGTGCAGGCATCTCCATACACCGAGTTCATGCTGGTCTTAGTTCATTCTCGCTCCCACGAGAACAATCAACCAGGGACGAATTTAGATTTAATTACCCCATAATTAATCAAGGACGCTATCATAGTAAACATGCTAATAATATGATAACACATTAATTTATCTCCATAAATTAATCAATATGTTCAAAACATATTCATAAAATGATTGGCCCTAGGGCACAATCTCCAACAATATTAACATAATTAGTGATGTTAGGGCCAACAATAGATACAGAAACAAGAGGAAAAGATGAAGAATGTAAATTAATGGTAGTGATGTAGATGAAGAAGGTATGATAGAAGATGATTGGGAAAAAGGGAAAGATGTTTCATTAGAAAAGACATCCCAAGAAATGTAAATCTTACCACAGGGAGCTAAGCAACGATAACCCTTGTGTTTGTTACTATAACCAAGAACTGTGCACTTGACTGATCGAAATTGGAGTTTGTGAGAGTTATATGGGCTTAGATTTGGGAAGCATGTGCAGCCAAAAACTTTATGATGAGAATAAGTGGGTGGGTTTTCAAAAAGCATTTTTTAAGGTATTAAATTCAAAAGTGAAGGTGTTGGTACGTGATTAATGATATGAGTTGTAGTTAAGAAAGCTTCATCCGAAAATTTTAATGGAAGAGAAGAGTGAGCAAGCATAGACAAACCCAATTATGCAATATGTTGATTTTTTCTTTCTGTTCTGTTGAGGGGTGTAGGGACAAGAAAATCGATGAGTAAATACCATGTGATTTATGAAAAGGATCTAAGCCAAGAAATTCACCACCATTTTCTGATTATATTTATTTTATTTTGGAGTTAAATTAAAGTTCCACCATTTTTTGGAATTCAATGAAAACTTTTAGAGACTTCTGACTTAAGTTTCAGCATATAAATCCATGTAAACTTGGAGTAATCATCAATAAAGTGCACAAAGTAGGGTAATCATTAGAAGATGGAATATGAGACGGACCCCCCACATATATGTATGTTTGAGATCGAGTACATGATTCTGAGTAGTAGTGGAATGTGGAAAAGCTAATCTATGAGTTTTACCCAAACAACTTAAGGTTCACTGAGAAAATGCAAATTTTTATTATAAGTGGGCATATTACAACTTTGTAAGAGTTGATTAACTATGGGAAATGAAGCATTCCCAAGACGTCTATGCCAACAAGATTTGGATGAAACTGAAGCAAACTAAGCATGAGAAATGGTTTTAGTGGCTATAGAAGAGTGTGGATCTGGTGGAAGAAGCTGCAAGTTATTAAACACAGAGAGTCCATTGGTAACAATTCCCTAAGATAAGATTCTTTGGGATAATTGATATTTAACAAAACTTTCGTGAGGATGGAATTCATAAATGACATTATTATCAAGAGCAAATTGAAACACTGATTAGATTTTTCGAAGCAGATGGAACATGTAATAAATTGTTTAAATAGAGGGGTTTAGATAGAGAAGAGTTTGGTTTCTGCACTGTAGCCTAACTGACCGGGCACTCGTCGTAAGGTGCCCTTTGATGAAGTCAAATTAATAATAATCGAGCCTCGCAAGTATTACTATATATTAAAATATAGTATATATGCTAACTCAAGGTCGAATCTCTCGCGAAACTCAATGTGATGAGATCTAAGAGAACTATGATTGGAGTGAAGTTTTTAGTTTAATTGTTAAAGGTGATGATAATTATAAATGTGAATGATAAAAACAATACTTGAGAGAAACCCTAGAGATGGACTTTCATAGTTCATAATTGATAAAGAGAAGATAATCGATTTGCATTATATAACCACATCCAATGATGTACTTAATAATCATTAAATACTAATCATATAAGTGAAGTGCAATCCACCCTAGTTACAGGAAATGCTATTGTTATCTTCAAATATACTAGCAATTAAAGCAACGATGAAAGATATAGAATTAGGATAGATAACTCAACCAATACTGGGAATATGAGAATTTGTCATTAACCTTTCAAAGCAATTTCTATATTACAGATCAGACCAATGAATAAATAGAAATTAAAGAACAATCCTAAGAATTATACTCTCTAATGTATAAACAATTCAACACATACCTATGAAGAGATCGAGAATACTCTTAAATGCAATATCAATATCTGGACTCTACAAGAACAGCGCGATGAACTCAAGTCGCATCCTTGAGGCATTCCTCAAATATCTACCTAATTAGTTACTCATACTCTAGGCAGAGTAATTCCTAAACTATTCTAATGATTTGCCTCATACTAAGGTCTTTGGGATCTTCCATGGGATCCTTTGAGTGTGGAATGACGAGCTCTATTTATAGGCACAAAATTGGGCTTGGGCTGTGACATGTGCCGGCGGCACAGGCTTGCGCCACAGCGAGATATCCGGAATATCTTAAAGGCATCTCGATATCTTAAATCCTGGCCGTCCAAAACATACCCTAGACCACTTTGTTGCATGTGCCGTTGGACTTCCTGGCGGCACAACCAAAGGCACAACCTATTTTTACGCTGAAGCTTATCTGCTGACGTCATGCTGACTCTGAGTCGTGTGCCATCACTTGTGCCGGTGGCATAGCCAACGACACAAGCGAAACGTGCACATTTTAATATCTTCTCGTTGATTCTAGATGTTTCCCCTTTGGTTTGGCCCTGTTTGGATATTTAAACACTGAAAAACCCATTAAGTAGCACCTATTTATAAAATACAATAAATAAACGCTAAATAATATAATTTATCCACTTTATTATGCCATACCTTGGTGCAGCCCTTAGTATATTAATTAGCCTATTTGAAATATATTATCATTATAAACATGTAAAAAGAAGACCAAATAACATGTCAATATTTGGGCTGATCAAATCCCCCACACTTAAACTTTGCACTCCTGAGCAAAGCTATGAAGTAGAAGAAAAGAGAATATGCCAAAGAATCAAGGAACTTTCCCAATTTCATGATTCAAGGGTAGCACATAGTCATAACCTAGAAGTATAGCATTCACCAAGCAAGTAACTCTGTAAAGTAGTGTGATCTAATTTCTATAAGACCAATTCCAAAAGTGTATCACTCTCCTCACTAATTGGGTATTTTTCTCACAAGTCATTCCTTAGACTAAGTTTCCTACCATAGGCTTGTAAAAATTCTCAAAGTCTCAACTTTAGGCGAAATAATGATTTTTAATCAAGAGGTCTTTACTTGGGTTGTAATGTTGGAATAAAAGCTAATATTTATAAGAAGAAATAAAGAGGGAAAAGAAAGGAAAACGGTGTTGACTAAAATTTCTCTTTGAAGTTTTTCTCATCAATTCAACTCCTCTTATCCACCAAAAGAAAGTAGCTAGTTCTTTGTAAGGCTCACTTTGAGTCATATGGCACAGGACTCTGTTCTTTTGACTGGCTAGTCTTTTTCTCTTGCGAAGCTCATATGATAATACTTGATGCTTTGAGCTTTTTTCAAGATACTTTTGCTCAACTTTTATATTTATATTTTTTTTTCTTTTATCGAGATCTTTCTCTTTTTTCTATAATTTTGCTAGCTAAATTCACCCTTGAGAGTTGAATCGAAAAGTCCATCTGCTTGAAGAAATTAAAAGTTTACACCTTATAGTGTTTAGGCTCAAAGGGGCTAACAAGGGAAAGATATAGTAACTGGCTTGTGATTGGGGTAAAGGGTTGAGAAACAAATGCCTCTATCATATTGAAAGTCATTAAATGTAATAAGCTTTGACTAAGAATTAAAACAAGTTCTAGAGAAAACAAAACTAAGAGACTGAATTTCTCTCAAAGTATATTTATATTTTAATAGGCTTTAATCTTCCAACTAGGCTGGGTATCTCTCAAATTGGTCCATAAAAATTAAACAATACTACTAAACTTAGAAAATTACTCAGATTATTCTAAGGCTATAGAGAACAACTAAGACTAAACTTTTATCACGAATATGAACTTGTTCACTCAAGACTTCATAACATATTAAAAATTCAACTAATTCGAATTCTACTCAAAAAATGACGGTCGTGGCTCACTGATACTCTGCGTAGATGAGTTATCTGTTGAAGCTTCCTCAATGTCAGTCCGTGCGTGATACAATCAATTGTTAAAATAGTGATTATCATTGCTAGTATTTAATGATAATCAAAGTGGGCACCCGGCACAATACAGGGCCTTATAAAATTGGGCTTGGCACTGTTTCCAAGATTAATTAATGCGGCGCCAAATTTGACCTGGTGGTTGGAGAAGTGCATCTCTGTTTGTTTCTATAACGGGTAGAACAATTTCCTCGATTGCTAGGTCGGAGAAATTGATACATTTTTCAGCGTGAATGTGAAGATGACGGAGAAAGTCATCGTGTTGACTCTTAGCTCGGATATTCGCGAATTGGGCCATATCTATAGATCAATAATTATAATTATCGAAGAATTTAGAAAACACTGCGATAAACTATCTAAACACCACGGACCTATCTCAAATCACATCTGGACCATATCCCGCAAACAAAATTTTAATTTAGGGTTGTGACGTCAGTCTGTGCCGCCGACGCAAAAGATTTTTGCAGAATTTTCAAAAGTTCTGAACAGCAGGGGTCTCAAATTAACCTTTTGTATGTGAAGATAAGTCTAAAACCAGAATTCGAGAAGAAGAATCTATCCTAAAAGTTCCTAAGGAATAGAAGAAATTCAAAGAAAGACCGTAAAAAGGCTTACCTCGAACCGGAGAAGAACTTTGAAAAGGAGGAAATTCTGACTCTAAAGAGACTTCTCTAGGAGTTCGAGGAGTTAAAGAAGTAATTATGAGAGTTGTGAGAGGTCTACGGATCAGACGGGATATATATATTGAAACAGAATCTAGGGTTTACGTCAAATCTGAGTGATTTAAATTTCAAATTTAAATCAGATTTGATAGAGACCGATTGTGATCAATCTCTCCAAAAGATACAGCGTTGTGCTGCCAGAAGTGCCGCCGGCACATACGGCGGCATAGAAATAAAATTTTAAAATTTTTATTTCTGTCCTTTAGCTGCAAGACTTTAACTAAAAAAACAACTAAAAATCCTAATATGTAAATGAAAAAAATCTAGAATTTGTCTAATACAAACTGTAGGGTCCAAGACAATTTAAACAACTAGCAAGCTTCAAGATTGAGAGAAAAAGGATTTAAACATTAACACACAAATGCCATTCTTAAGCACCTTCTAAATGAGTGACCATAAAACAAGCTGAGCAAATTAAGAAAGGGAAATTAAAAATCAAGAAGGAAAGAACCACAGCTGAAAAAGCAACCAAAATTCCTCTAACTCCTATTCAAATTTCTTATTTCTTTTTTTTTTGGAGAGATCAAAGGATCAACCTTTTGATGCGAAAGTAAATGCTTTCTTAGGCACCTACCCTCGGTTACTCAATTGACCTTGACTCTTTTTATTTTAACTCTTTTTTTTTCTTTAAGAGTGCCTTTACTCTTGCCTAGAGTGTCATAACCCTTTTGACGCGAAAATGCATACTTCTATTAGGTGGGCACCCCCAGTTACTCAGGAAATCACAGCTTTAGGTGGCTACTAGCACTGTTCTTAACTCTTTTTGAGTCATTGGAACAGAAAATTAAACACAACACTCTTTTTTTTTCTTTTTTTTTTCTTAAACAGGAACAAGAGAAAAACATGTTACCAAGACAACTAGGAGACTAAACCAACAAGATTTGAAATTTCAGTCCCTTAATCAGCTCAACTGTTCGTAACAACACACTTGGAAGATAAATTCAATTCATGCAAGCATTGATTACTTAATTAATTAACTCTAAAAAAAAGACAAGCCAAGCAGATTAAATCAAATTGGTAATAAAAATAATGAAATGGAAAACTCAAATCAGGAACTAGTTCAGAAAAATAATTGAGTTCAACAAATGGGTAGAGAACAAAAATCAGTTATAAAATCAGGGGGAAAGAAGATGTGAAGCAACTCTTCAAGATGATTCAAAATCAGACCAAAATACCAGAAAAAATAGGGGAGCAGCTGTTGGAGATTGTGCCCTAGGGCCAATCGTTTTATGTCAATATATGTTGTGAACATATTATTAATTTATGGAAGATAAATTAATATGTTATCATGTTATTAGCATGTTTACTATGATAACGTCCATGATTAATTATGAGATAATTAATCTAAATTTGTCCCTGGTCGATTGTTTTTGTGGGAACAAAAATGAACTAAGACCAGCATGACCTCGGTGCATGAGATGCATGCACTAGATGCTGGGACGAGAGTCATGGTGCAATTACGTAAGGTGGTTACGAGTTGTTGGACTGACCCGGAGAGTCCTGCATGGGTTTAGTCATCAGCTTGCCTCTCCTTGTACGCCTGTAGCGATGCCTTAGACCTGAGGTCATCATTATTCCGGCGTTGTAGTTGTCAGACTTTGGCGTTAGTCTAACGCCACCCGTAACAGGGTAGCCATAAGGGCTAAGTACGGGTCTGGTTGATTGCCGTGTTGAGGAATGTGGATTGGCCAAAATGGGATTTTGTCCCTCATTAGATGAGAGATATCTAACTGGCGCCCTCGATGAGTCTGTCCAGGAAAAAGAGTGGCCACTCAAGAATTGGGACTAACTCAGGGAATCGAGAAAGTTGTGGTTTGGATTATGGATGACTTTCATGTGCCTAGTCCATGACCAAGATATCGTAGGACAATCGGATCTCTGACACGGAGGTATTGAGATTAAGTCGTTTTAGTAAAAACGATAACTCATGTGTTTTGGGTAGTTGTGATGGCTTGCTAGAGTCCGCTCACGACTTGTAGGTCATGGGGATGACCTGCTGCCAACTTCACGTGGGGCCTGCTGGGTCACACACGAGCAGGAACAGAACACCATTTGAAAGGGACACGAATTAGGGTTAATTCGTGGGTCACCCAGGTGACACGATTTAAGACACAGAGGAAATGTCTGGGACATTATGTCTTGTCTTAATTGATCTACAGATGTGAAATATTTAGATTTGTGAGACAAATTTAAATATAATAATTGTTTATATAATTAATGAGATTAATTATTTACAATTAAAATATTAGGAAAATAATTCAGATAATGTTCCTAAGAGTTAGGAAATTATTGAATTATAAAATTCCTAAATAAAAGATGAGGGTGGCGCCTCTTATGAATTATTTGGATAAATAAAATAGTTTTATTAATTCAAATAATAAGTTTGAATTCAAAAGATTTGATGGAGATTTCAAAAGATTTGAATTCAAAAGATTGGGTGAAGATCTCATCTCAGAATCTTTGGTAAATCAAAAATAAGAAAGCTTTTTATTTATAAAATTCCAAGGAAAAGGGGAGAGGGAGATGGTGCATGAAGGTGGGTCCCAATGAGAGATTTGATCTCTCATTTGATTCTCCAAGATTGCAATTTGAATTTGAATTAAAATATTAAGGTAATATTTTAATTATAAATTCAAGTCCTAAAATAATTATATTATCATAATATCCTGATTTTAGGAATAATTAAATCACCAAATTTTGACTATATATATATGGGCAAGTCGACTTGCACCATAATGCTGAACAAGCAATTTTGCAACCCTAATTTGATTTTCTTCCTAAGAGTTAGAGAGAGAAAATATTCCTTTGCACCCAAGAGAGAAAGTCGACTTTCTCTAAGAGTTAGGGAAATTCGACCAAGCTCCATAATTAGGGTTTGTGAGAGAAGAATAGGCAAAAAGGAGTTCTTGTGCGGGGATTCTTCTAAGCGCCACCTCTATTGCTGTTTCAAGAAGGAGTTCTTGAGTTCAGAGTCTGTAGATTGGTCCCTAGTTCTTTTGGAGAAAAGAACTGAAGGCTAGCACCTCGGTGTTCAAAGAAACTGTTCATGTGGATTACTGGCAGAGGGAGAACTCTGGGAGTGGGCTCCTTGGATTCGCCTTGTTCAACCATCAGATTGAAACTCGTGAGGTATAACACTAACCAAAAGTTTTAAATTCTGCTAGCGGATCCGTTCGGGAATACTAGGACCTAGGCGTTTATTTTTGTCGTTTTGTTTTTTCTTCCGCTGCTTTAGGCGCCTAGGATTCCCAACAGTGGTATCAGAGCCACGCTAGTTCTAGGATTTAAAACTGTTTATATGTACATGTGATGTATGATATATGTGTTTACCGCTTTCAATCACGATTTTGGTTTTACAAAGAAATCCACCGAACAATTTTGTTAAAAAAATTCAATCTACAGAAAAAGGTGCAAATTATATGTATGAGATACATATAGAGTCGATTGGATCGACTGGAAAATTTTTCTTGATGTTTTAGGCCAAAGTCAAAATTCCTTTATAATTATAGTTAAAAGTGTTTTAATTATAATAATTAGAAAGGTAGCTGAAAATTTGTTAAAATTATGAATTTTAAAATTTTTGGGGGTCAATATTTATAAATTCTTGAATGGAGATTCATGGTATTTATAATTATTGTTAAGAGGCCTAATCTCAAGAAAAAGGCATGTTAAAATTGCACAGACCTAAAGTGAACACAATTTTCAAAGGAGTTTTAATTTATGTGTTGGTTACCGTGTTTGACATAATTGTATGAAATGTTCATATTTGAATTGTGTGGTGTTGGATATGGCTCTAGGAGGTTTATTTCGGTAAATACGGCCTGCGTGTCGTCTCCCTCTACTCTGGTGTAAAATTTAATTTTTGTTTATACCTCAATGTAACCAGGTTTATTCACGTGTAATTTTATTTTTCCTTTTAGAAAGGTTCTCTCATTGGCTTGGGAGAACTCTAGGGTAGATGGGCCATATCTAAACACGGTGTTTGTTTTGCATTTAGTTGTATGAGATGTGCTAGATGTATGTTTAGGGTGCGATTTTAACATGCTAATTATTTATATATATCGCGGTACAACCACGTATACGATACGAGCGTGGGATTTTGTATACGATACAAAATTCGGGCACATGTTTATATGTATGAGATACATGATGGAGATTGTGCCCTAGGGCCAATCATTTATTTATGTGGTATTTGAACATATATATATTTTTGATTAATTTATAGAGATAAATTATGTTGTTATCATATTATTAGCGTGTTTACTATGATAGCGTCCTTGATTAATTATAAGATAATTAATCTAAAACTGTCCCTGGTCGATCATTCACGTGGGAACGTAAATGAACTAAGACCAGCATGACCTCGGTGTATAGAGATACATGCACTAGATGCTTCTCGAGAGTCATGGTGCAATTTTGTAAGGGTTACAAATTGCTGGACCGACCCGGAGAGTCCTGCATGGGTTTAGTCATAAGCGAGCCTCTCCTGTACACCTGTCACGATAGCCTTAGACCTGAGGTCTTGATTATTCCGGCATTGTAGTTGTCGAACTTTGGCCTAGTTCAACGTTACCCGTAGTAGGGTAGCCATAAAGGCTAGGTACGGGTTTGGTTGATTACCGTGCAAAGGAATGTGGTTGACCAAGATGGGATTTTGTCCCTCATTTAAGATGAGAGATATTTAACTCGCGCCCTCGATGAGTCTGTCCAAGAAATGCGTGGCCACGCTGGGAATTGGGACTAACTCAGGAAATCGAGAAAGTTGTGGTTTGGATTTTGGATGACATTCCCATGCCTGATCCATGACCAAAATATCGTGATACAATAGGAATTATGACAAGGTGGTATTTAGGTTAAATCGTTAAATCGTTAAAGCGATAACTCTCGTGTTTTGGGTAGTTGTGATGGCTTGCTAGAGTCCGCTCACAACTTGT
>QANZ01054312.1:0-22008 GCA_003254925.1 Chamaecrista fasciculata | reverse complement strand
CTCATGACTCATTCCAACCAATAGGATTTGAGCAAATAAAGATTTGATCTCAAGATTAGATTTTTGAGACTCAAATTCGATTTGCCCTATTTATTTTTGAATTATAATATTAAGTTTAAATATTATAAATCAAAAGATATATTGAGATATCTTAGGATATCCAATATCTTAGAGATATCGTAATTGGATTAGGATTCCCTAAAACTAGGAATGAGAACACTATAAATAGGGGCACTAGGCGCCTAACTCAATGAAAAGTCACAACACACATCAATTCTTAGTTAGACCAAGAATTTCGCCTAGAGCACCTATTGAGAGTGAAAATTCGCCTAGTCCTAATATTGTGAGAGTGAGTCGAAATTCTTGAAAGAGAATTGGACCTGCACCTGATAATATTAGTACTCCCCAATCAATCTTGATAACCAAGAACAGTTCTTGATTATTCAAGAATCATAGATAGAGTTCCCGTATTCACTTGGGAAGAAGTGAAGGAGGCTAGCACCTAGGCATCTGCCAAACTGCTCGTGTGGATCACCGGTAGAGGAAGGACACTCGAAGTGGACTTCTCAAATTCGCGAACACGATAAGTCACCGATTGAAATTAGGTAAACATCTTTACTTTCTGGTATAAACATAGTTAGTGGATCCTGGAAGGAATCACAGAGTTAGCATATTTTATCAAGTTTTTTTTATTTTCCGCTGCGCTCCCTCTGTGATTTCCCAACATTCCTAGCGTGGCCATGCATTTCTTGGACAGACTCATCGAGGGCCCCAGTTAAACATCTCTCATCGTAATGAGGGACAAAATCCCATCTTGGTCAACCACATTCCTCAGCACGGCAATCAACCAAACCCGTACCTAGCCCTTATGGCTACCCTGTTACGGGCAACGTTAGACTAGGCCAAAGTTCGACAACTACAATGCCGGAATAGTCAAGACCTCAGGTCTAAGGCTATCGTGACAGGTGTACAGGAGAGGCTAGCTTATGACTAAACCCATGCAGGACTCTCCGGGTCAGTCCAGCAACTTGTAACCCCTTACTCATTGCACCATGACTCTCATAAAGCATCTAGTGCATGTATCTCCATACACCGAGGTCATGCTGGTCTTGGTTCATTCTCGCTCCCACGAGAATAATCGACCACGGACGAATTTAGATTAATTACCATATAACTAATCAAGGACGCTATCATAGTAAACATGCTAATAATATGATAACAACATGATTTATCTTCCATAAATCAATCAAAATGTTCAAAACATTTACATAAAATGATTGGCCCTAGGGCACAATCTCCAACACTTTCATCGTAAGGGTCGAGGACCTCAAATAAAAGGCTCTCTGCATCGAACTGTGTGACACGCAATGAGGATGATTGAGCTATGTTCTTCTCCATTGCAACCCTTACGGTTTAGAGTGGACCTTGCTGGTCTATAGTTGAGCTACATATGTCTCACGACGTTCTTGGAAGAACCTGTTCAGCCGGTAATATGAGCCTTGGACGACACCCATTATTGGTAACTTCCGGAATCCTTTGAACACGTCGTTGATACACTCAACCAGGTTTGTCGTCATGTGGTAGAAGCGACGACCCTCATCGTACGATTGCATCCATTGCTGCCTCGGAGGCAAGTAGTTGTAAAACTCAAGGTTGATCAACTCCAACTCTCCCAAAAGAGAATCTACCTTATCCCGCCGCAGTTGGTAACCTGTATTTGTATAATTAGTGACTGACAATATATACAGTTTCAGTAGAGCAAAATTAGCGATAGATAAAATAACATACCTATGTTTTGGACCACTATCTTCAGTGACTTTTGTTTATAATTAGTCATCACATTGCTGGTGATGTGTCTAAGGCAGAAGACATGGTACCCTAACGGGGGCTGCCACCCGCATCGTGGATCCTCCACAGCTTCAATGATTCCACTGGCCCTATTAGAAATAAGGCAAACTCCTTGCCTATCCATGCCCACAACATGTCTGCGCAATCTTTGAAGGAACCACTTCCATGCGCTGCCTTTTTCGCTCTCCATGATTGCAAATGCAAGAGGCACAATCTTTCTGTCACTGTCTTGAGAGCAGGCTATCAGCAAGGTGTGCTTGTATCTACTGGTGAGGAAAGTCCCGTCCACCTGCACAATCGGTTTCAAATGCGGAAATGCATCGATACACGGTCTGAAAGCCCAATGCACGATGAAATTGTGCGTCTGTGTCCCGGGCATACATGCTTCTGCGGTGTTAAGAAACTGAGGAACACAGGTATACGACTCCTCCCAATCACCGAAGACAATTTTAAGTGCTTTATACTTTGCCACCCATGCCTTTTTATAGCTAACCTGGAACCCAAACTCACTCCACATCATGTGTACAATCTGCTTTCTGGTAGTCTTCGAGTGGTCACTAACCATCCCTACAATCCGAGATGCGATGACGTCTGATTCAAGTTTTCGATGATCTTGATTCTCGTCGTCATTGGGTGGACACAAACAACTGTGATCACCTCCAATCCTCGTTACCGTCCAATGTGTGTCGCCGTCCTTAATAGCAGCCCTGACCCTCCACGAGCATTTATACGGCGGTTGCAAATAGTGCCTGCATCTGTACTCTTCAGCCGTGACGCCCGACTTGTATACAATAAAATCTCGCCGACACTTAATCGAAAATAACTTGACAGCTAGCTTGAAAGCATCTTTAGTTTGATACATCTTCCCAAGACGCAACTCTGCATCATAATTGGTTTCGTCAACATACTCAGGATCCCGGTCTGCCCCTTGTACATCAACATACTGATTAAAAAAATTGTAACCCCGAGGGCGATGCTCTCGAGCAGGAACGGCATTCGTTTGGGCATCATTATTTATATGACCAGCTGTGTCATCCATCTCCTCACCAGAATCCTCGGTTGGTGTTTCACTACCGAGGGACTCATCCTCTGAGGCGAATTCTTCGTCGTAGTCGGTATTGATGTTGTCATGGTCATCAACTCTTCGTCTTGACGGACCCGCCTCCCACTACATCCAGCTATATTATTCGTGCCTCTAGGTAAGTCAAACTCAGATCGATACACACTTAAGGATGCAACATTCTCAGCTGCAGGGACAATTAAATTTCTATTTTGTGTGGGGACTTCTTCGAAGGCAGGGACAATAAAATGTTTGTTCTGTGCGGGGACTTCTTCAAAGGCAGGGACCATTTCATTATTCAAATCAATTGCACAGTTCACAACTTCTACATACAACTCAAGCACAAGTATTGAGTTTCCCATTGAGTTTCCCATTAATGTCAAGTGTAAATCCATCATTGACTCCATGCAATCATCATCCACAAAGTTAAAAGTCGAGTAGACATATCGTCCACTTTCCTGACTAATTGGCATTCTAAACACGATGGAATTTATCTCTTCCAGGGGAGAAAGTCTTAGTTTCTGCCTAATCAATTCATTCAATTTGTCCAACGTAGTGTCACTAGACAACGTCATCACTCTTTTATGTTCAGATTCAAACACAACCCCATTGACACCAGTAGAGATTGTTCCATGACTATATAACAAGCATCTGACTGTCGTTTCCATTTTTCTCTAATAAATAGAATTTAAATACAATTATCATCTAAAAACAAGTTTCATCTAAAATTTAAATACAATAAAATTTAAAATGGAATTATATTTATGATAATAATATTCTAACATTGTCTAAAATATTATATCTTTTTTGTTTGGCCCAATCTAAAATATTATATCTAAAAAACAAGTTTTATCCATTATTTTAAATTTATCTAAAATTTTCTCTAACAAATAAATTAATAACAATATTCAACAATTAAATTTCTAACCATATTATTTATTTTGTTATCTAACAAAAAATTAACTAACATTATCTAACAATATTATACAATATTTTTTAAAATCTAACAATTTTAATAACATTGTCTAACATGTTCAATACTATATTAATATTATATTCAAAAATTATCTAATACTAAATCTAACAATTTTATCTCTTCCAATATTATTTTCAAGATTATCTAATATTTCATCTAACAATCCTATTTTCAAAATTTTCTAATACTGAATCTAACAATTTTATCTCTAGAAATATTATTTCAAGATTATCTAATATTTCGTCTAACAAACTTATTTTCTAAAATATCTATTATTTTACCTAACATACCATTTTAACAAAATTCACCAAAATATTATTTTTCTAATTAACCAACTACTAAATAATTTGTTTACCAAAAAAATCAATTTTCCTAACAATAAAATATTATTTTCGAAATTATTTAATATTTAATATTTAAAATATTAATTTCAAAATTAATTAATATTTAAACCAACTAAATTAAATCAACTTTTTCTTACTAAATTGTCTAAAAATTTAAAAACATTTTCTAACTTTATCTAACCAAAATATCAACAAAAATTATTAACATATGAGATACTTATCTTTTTAGCCTTCTTTTTGAACTCTTCCTTCTTTCACCTTCTTCTCCTCCTTTTTTTAACTAACAAAAAGAGAAATAACATAATAAAATTTAATCTACGTTAAAAAAAAAAATTTACTTACACTATTTTTCTTCTCTTCTCTTCTTTCAATCTCTCTCACTCTCAATATATCTCACTCTCAATTTCCCTCAATCTCTCTCACAAATCTCTCCCTCAAACTCACCCTCTCTACACTCACTCTCTCTCAATTCTCGCCTCTCTCAGCAGCTTGGAACCCTCAAACTCACTCAAACCCTAAAAATTTTAACCCCCCCACCCCGTGCCTTAAATAGAGGAGGCATTTACTGCCTCCTCTTTTTGATTTGACCACACACGCAGTGTGTGGTCAAATCACACTTAAAATCACAGGGTCTCTGCGATTTGCAAATCGTAGTGGGCCCCGCAAATTGCAAATTGCAGTTTGACCTGCGATTTGCAAATTGCGAGGCCCACTGCGATTTACAAATTGCAGGGCTCACTGCGATTTTATCTTTTTTTAAAAAAAAAAAATTTCAAAAATACCGGGTGCCACGTGGCACCCATGTAGGGAATTATTTTTTTTGGTGATCTGGCTCCTTTTTTTTATGTTTTTGTATTATAAAAATAAAAAAACCACATTATCATGATCAGTAATATCTCTCCTTTCAAATCCGGATGTATTCTATATTAAGCCAACAAGTTGTTTTTGACGAGTTACTTTCTATCTAGTTGATATCGCCAACAAATGGATTCAAATCAAATCGAAAAGGTGTCTTTGAGACCAAACTTTTACGATTAATGATACACAAATATTATTAATTAACACTTATGTTCTATGAAGCATGGACACTGACACATACACAAGACACGACACGTCAAATTCTTAAAATTACGTACATGACACGACACAACATATATATATATATAAATAATTAAAAGTCCATAAATTTTGATGAAAATTTTAAAAGTTATAATATCTATTTATAATCTGTCATATATGTTGTTATTTTATATTGTTTGACATGTTAAAATTACAAACAATTGATTTTATATTCTAAAACTTATGAATATGTGTTGTATGAGTGTCATACGGGTGTGGGACACAGACACGCGTCTGACACGGCGACAGACCTTCAAAATGAAGTGTCCATGCTTCATAGCCTATGTTTTTTTTTTTTAAAAGTATCAAGCCAAATGAAATTATAGAAAAGCCATACGGCATTTACAATCAGTTAGAGAACTCAAATCTAATAAAACATAAGAGGAATTATTTGTAAACAATGTTGAACTAAAGAAACCAACTAAAAGTACAACTGATCCTATATGGTAGATATCCGCAGGATGAAAATCATCACCGATCTTGGTGTTGTTAACCAAGTGTTTACCATTATACTTTATGTATATATCAGAAAAGCAGTTTTCTTTATGAATGTAGATGACAATAACTTCTCTATATATTTGACGATTGATCCAATACTTTCTGGCATAAATACTCGTATCTGCGTCGATCTAGTGTTTGAATAAATCTTTCACGAAGAAAGAGTAGAACCAGAATTAGATATGGATAAAAACACCACCAAATTTGAGGAGAATAGGTATCAGATTTATTGAATTAAAAAGCAAAAGATAGGAATCATGGAAGAATTGTAAATATTACCGATCCTCCTTGTAGAGAAACTTGGAAGAAAACGCCGCTGAAAAATTTTTGAGAGAAAACGAAGAGAAGCAGTTAAACGGTTTTTTGAGAGAAAACAAAGAAAAGGAAAACCGTTACGTAACACCGCCTATGTTCAATTCATAGTTGATTGATCAATTTTAATGCAATATAATATATTAGGGGCATAACGGGTACCAATATCCTTGTAACGTTTGAATTGATTTAAAGTTAACGATTATATAAAATTCTTATATTGATAAATGAGTAAATTTGAGACCAATTTGAAAAGTTATAAAAAAATGTAAGATTCATTCTTATATTGATAAATGAGTAAATTTGAGACCAATTTGAAAAATTATAAAAATATATAAGATTCATCTAAAATAAATAAAATATTTAGGACCAATTTAAAATCATGTCATACTTTTGGGACTAATTAGAGATTTTGACTATCTATATAAAATAATAATTTCTATACTATATTATATGTGGGAGGAGCTAATGTATATGTGAGAGGACGACCAGAAGGCTTCTCCCACATATAATATAGTATAGATATAGATTAAACTTGTGAATTCAAAATAATTATATTAACACATACTTATATTATATGTATAATACATGCTTTTCAAAATTACAAAAATATTTTTTTAAAAAAGTTGTATGAGAGAAATTGAGATAGTTAATTTATTATACCAAACTTATGTTTGGCAGTTTTAGTGAGGATGGAGAGGAGAAGACATTAGTGGACACTAATAGGGTGGAGAGGAGAGAATATTAATGGACTAAGTAGATATGTTGTTTGGAGTTTTTAATAAGGAAAGGAATGGACACTTGTTAATCTTGTTTGGAAAGTTATTAGTAATGGAATGGAATGAAGTGGAGACATGTTATTTTTGGTTAGTATAAGGATATAATTGTCATTAAAAAATTATAAAACTATCCACTCCTTCCTTGGCACCCCAATTTGGGGTGTCAACAAAAATTGAATTTTGGGGTGCCAAATGTCTCTCCTTATCCACTCCACTCCCCCCTAAAAAAACTGTCAAACATAATTTTTAGGGTAAATTGCAATTTGGTACCCTGTGGTTAGGGGCGGTTTTCCTTTGGTACCCTGAAAGAAAAATTTTTGCATTGTGGTACCCCGTGGTTTGCTCCGTTAGCGATTTGGTACCCTGAGGTTTTTTTCTGTTACGATTTAACGGCAAATGTTAGTTAAAATGTCAAAAATCTCCCAAAAAGTCTTCTCTTATGCGTTTAAGTCCTTTCCCTTTACTAAAAGGGATCAAAACATAAAGAATTAATTATAAAAGGGTCTTTAGAATTCTAATATTATAGATTTTTCTCCTTTTTATAAGATTTATTTTGAATAGGTCCTGATTTAATTACACTTTAATCCCAAAAGTTTATGATCTTTATCAAAATAGTCCTTAGAACCTCAAAAGACAAATGAGCATGATTTATCAAAAAATCCCTATATTCAACTACAATTTTCATTCAAGTACACTACAAACAAATCAAAACTCCCAAATGTTTCAAAAATAAGCCCCCACAAATCAAAAACCCTCTCAACAACAAAATCAACATCATCAACAACCAATTTTTTTTTTAAACTTCATAATTAGATTCTTCATTTCCGTCCAATAAGGACCTTTTTGCTTCTTGATCTTCAACTTAATCCCCTGCATTCTGTACAGAACAAATCCTAAAATACTCTCAAGCTTCAATCTTTCCCCATTCACTAGCGATCTCTTCACAGGCACATTCATAAAACTAAAGATCTAGTCCAAATCCATCACAAAATCATAGAAACCTCTGGATCAAATTCTCCAACAACAATTCCTCATCCACAGTGATCGGAAACATGGAATCCTTGGCCTTCGTCTTCCATAGTTGCTCCTCCGCCAACACAATCAGAATCGAAAACCCCAGCACCATTGCACAATTCGTCATCCGGATTTCTACGATGCTCTGGATCTTAGATTTCAACAAATTAAACAACCGATCACTCCCCGCAAGATAAAGCATAAACTGAGCCGTCAGTTTCGAGACCACAATCGCGGTTTGTACGGTTCTTAATCGAAGCTCGTTCATACCTGACCATTCAAATGGAAGACGAAGAGAGGGATTTAGGAGAAGATTGTTTAGAAGAAACCGTGAATTTGGGAAGTGAAAACTTACTGCTATTGAAGGGCTGGATGTGGTGGTTATTGTGAGGAGGGAGGAGGGTTTGAAGGATTAACAATGGAGGTGTGCAGAAGAGACCGTGATATTTTGTAATTTTGGGCAAAATTGATTAAAATGTTTATTTGTTTATTTGTTTTTACATTTTGATCCTATTATAAAAGAAAAAGGACCTTAATGCCAAAAATAAATCTTTTGGGAGACATAAATTGACAGAAATTAAGCGGTACCCCTTAGGTTCATGAGCTGTATATTTGTCTTTTGAGGTTCTAAGGACTATTTTGATAAAAATCATAAACTTTTGGGATTAAAGTGTAATTAAATCAGGACCTATTCAAAAGAAATCTTATGAAAAGGAGAAAAATCTATAATATTAGAATTCTAAAGACCCTTTTATAATTAATTCTTTATGTTTTGATCTCTTTTAGTAAAGGGAAAGGACTTAAACGCATAAGAGAAGACTTTTTGGGAGATTTTTGACATTTTAACTAACATTTGCTGTTAAATCGTAACAGAAAAAAACCTCAGGGTACCAAATCGCTAACGGAGCAAACCACGGGGTACCACAATGCAAAAATTTTTCTTTCAGGGTACCAAAGGGGAACCGCCCCTAACCACAGGGTACCAAATTGCAATTTACCCTAATTTTTATACCTTTTGTCCCTTCCTGTCCTCTCCATTCCCCCCTTGCCTCATCCAAACATGGATATTTAATAAAAGAAATTATAGATAAGTTATACTTATATGGACATTTAATTTTTTTATTATTATTTTTTGATATTATCAGGAAAACATACAAGACTTCAAATTCTTTTTTAAAGTTCTATTTAATAGAATTTCACCAGAAAGATCACACTACATTATATTATACACATTGATGATATCCCTAAAAAAGCTATATTTGATCAAAACAATAGGCATGCCTTTCTTTTCCCCCACCAAGATCATCAGTAACAGAAAATCAATACAAAACCCCAAAACCAAAAATTCAAATTAACAAAAAAAAAGTGTATCACCCAATTTAAAATACATTAATTAATTAACTCTCTTCTCCTTTCACGCTTGTTCCTTGTTCTCTAAACACAACATGCTTATCTACTAGTTCTAGTATATCTCCATCATTATCTTCAACGGCTATAATATTCAAATCCAAACACAGACTATTATCCTCTTCGTTCTTCTTCTTCTTCTTCTTCTTCATTTTTGGAGATTCCGATGAAAAAGAAGAAGAGTCTGTTTTTTCTTGAATGGTGAAAATTACAATTGCATCCTTCAATGGAACCAATTCTCCATTAAGTGTTAAACTTCCACTTTGAATCGCTTCCTTAATACCCTCCTTGGAAATCCCATCAATACCCTCCATGATGAAAAAAACCCTATGTGGGTTTTCATTCACTGCTTCTCCAAATCTCTCCACAACTCTACTCCATCCTCCATTTTCATTCTCATCATTCCTCTTCCTTTTTGATCTCTTATCATCATTAAAACCAACGGTGACGAAGTTGTTGTAGGAGCCAAACACGGCCTTAGCTAACTCCCTTGACACGTTCTCTCTCTCCTCATCCACGCTACACGTGGACGAAGAAAACACCATCCACGTGTCCTGACGACGTCGTTTCATTACCTCTGATCTGCAACGAAGTACGGTGCTTGAAATCTCGCTAACGACGTGTTTGTTTTGTGGGCCCACCTTTTTCTCAAGCGCGTCCCCAAGAATCTTCAGATTCTCTTCGGTCAGATCTTTGAACACGTGGCAGCTATCTAAACCGTCCAAATTGACTTCGCTTGAGGAAGCCGAGTTTGGGCTCGAGTTTGGGTTTGACAACAGTTCGGGTTTATTAACGTTGTTGTTGTTGGTGTTGTGATGATCTGGCATGAACATGATCAAGTTGCCATCGTAGCAAACGACGTCGTTTTTGTCACTGCCATTATTGTTGTTACTAATTTCATTGTACAACTCGCATTCTAATTTTGAGGAACAATGAGTAGTACTGCAGAAGGAGTTCCATTTGTTGCACAGATCCTTCACCCTTTCACTTTCCTGCACCATATATATAAATTAAATCACCAAATTTCAATAATCAGAAAATTAAAAAATTTAATGATAATTTACTAAAATTCTATTTTGATCCCTCACATATTACGTTTATCTCAATTTGATTCTTCACATGTTTTTGTTATAAAACTTGGTCCATTCATTCAATTTTTAACATAGTTGTGATGTGACACTATTAAATGAAGATGTTTCAAGTTAAAATGATGATAGAGAGACTAAGTTTGTGTCAATGCTTAACTCGTATCACCAACTTTGTTAAAAATTGGACGGTAAAACAAATTTTAATAATGGAAATATTTGTAAGGGATCAAATTGAGAAACAAAATTTAAGAAGGATGGGATTGAAAAAAACGTATTACATGAGGGACTAAAATAGAATTTTAGTCTATATATATATATACATACCTGAGGACAGTCTCGTTTCTCTTGCTTACAAGTCTGAAGCCACGTTGGCAAAGTGGAGATGGAAGATGAAACAGTGGTAGAAGAACAGTACTCTTTCTTTATAACAGTGTTAGCTTCTTTCTCAAAACTCACCGTACAGTCTCTGCAACAAGTCAGATTCTTTCTCACACCCACGGGAGGACTTTCATCTTCTAATAAATACCCATCTTTCGCTTTCACATCACTGAAACAATTAATTAACAAAATAAATATAATAATACATTAATAATTAAGCTATAGCATTAAAATTACAGAGTGAAACCAATATACATATATATATATACCTGTGAATGTTCAAGCTTAGAGTGAGAGTGGGAACAGGAACAGTGAAAGGATGAAGATCCCAGAGAGTTTCCAATGAAGGTTGGCAAGTCTTACAAGTTGTGTATGTTTTAAATGTTGAAACTCCCATGAGCCACACTTTACCACAACTTTCATGACTAAGACTAACCAATCTTTTAACTTCCATTACCATATGCTCCACAGGACAATAACATTTCTTACTAACAGTATTATTATTGTGGTAATTATTATTAGTGGACCAGAAGTGAACTAACCACTCTAAATCTCCCAAATACAGAACAATCCCTCTTCTTGCTGCCACGTGGCTACTCTTCACGAGACACCTCAGCTCCACAATTTTCCTCTCCACTTCCTCTTTCACAAGGCTCCTAAACGACACCAAAGGAACACTCACAACCTGCACGTTGTTCACACTACTCCCTAGTCTCTCTAACACTCCTCTTGCTAACCTCTCTGCATTATAATAATGTTCCCCAACAATCACCACGTTCTTTCTCTTATCCATCACTTCACTCACAACACTCCCCACGTCGTCGTCGTTAACGTCCACATCAGCACTTGTACTCCATGGTTTTAAGGTGGTCGAGGATGGTTGTGTTGAAGAGGATGGTTGTTCTAGCTTGGACTTTACGATGGTGCTAGAGAAGCCAGCCTCTCGCATGACTCGACTCACACTAGGGTCGTCTAGAATGGAGATCACGAGCTGTTCAACTTCGATCTTGAGTGCGAGAATGGGCTGATTTTGTGTCTCAATGGAGCCACGACGTTGGTGAGACTGGGCTCGTTTGAAAGCGGCAACAAGCGCGTTCGAAAGAGAAGGATTGTTGTTAATGACTGTATGGTGATTGTAGTGAGGGCCTAGGAGAGGAGTGGGTGTGGAAGCAGGTAGACGATTGAGAGCCACATTGAAACAAAGCTCGAGAGCTTTACATTGAAGAGGATGAGAATGACAATTGAGGCATGCTTTACGGAGGAGACCAGAAGGAGAAGTTGTGAGCATCGCGCTTGCCACGTGGAGGGGCGTGACTTGCGCGTGACCTCGCCGTGTGGCTAAACTCACCGCTTGCTTCACAACGCTTGCTGCCTCAGGTGTTAAAGCCTGAAGCTGTATGCTACATAGCCCAGCTCTCATTTTCTACTGGAAACAAATAAAGCAAGCAATGCAAGTACTATGTTAATGGAGTTTGCTAGTTTAACTAACTAATAACTAACTTAGTTATTAGTTTGTTGTAACTGGGAGAGTGATGAGAGACAGAGAGGGAAGGAAGGAATTGGAGCTAAGTAGGAGAAATTGAAGGGTGAGGAGTGGGTTTACAGAAGGAGATGAGGAGAGACACTTAAAGAGAGAGAGAGGAGAGATTTGATGGATGGGGGATTTGTGCTTTTCTTGTTAGTGAGGGAAATTTTGGCTTTGTATGAGAAAGTGGAGTGCATGTGAATATGGGTACGTTCAACTTTAATTGCCCTTTCTTTATCTTTCTCTCTTTTAGAGTAGTTAAATATATATATATATATATATGGGTAAATTATATTTTGCTATCATGTTACATGAACTAATTTATTTTTTTTAAGAGTAATATTTTAGTACCCTATCCTTACAAGATTCAAAAATTGTGAAAAATAATGAGATTCGAATAGAGAAGATTTTGGAGTGTTTTACCGTTTGAATCTAAAAATTGAGAGGAAAATGAATATTTAAGTGTTTTTACTATGCAGGTGCGATTTTACCGTCAAACCTTAATAGAAAAATAAATTTAGGTACCAATGATATAAAAAACAGGATACTAAAATGTTACTTATGAAAGAATAAAGTATGAAAGTAAAACTGATTCATAAGCAAAGTGTAATTTATCTTATATATATAATAATAATAATCAATTAATTAATTGAGTGCTGGATATATATATATATATATATATAAAAGCATGAACAAGAAGGTATGAACAAACACTAGCAGCAGTACTAGCAAGGGTAGTAGTAGTAGTAATAGTAGGAGTAGGGAATAATGGNCCTACCTATATATTGCATATCCGTATGTATATTTTATAGGATTTATCAATCTTCACTTTGGATACTTGGGATCAGTGATATAAATCATCACTCGCATTATTTCAGTTTCTAATTAATTTAATGTAAAATTACTCATTTCCTCCTTAAATTTAATACTAATTATTAATTTTATTTCTAATTTTTTTATAGCTAATTTTACCTTTAATGTTTGATATTTTTGTCAATTTTATCTTTTATTTTTATTTTTATTAATATTAATAATAGAATCTACGTGAGTAATATTATATAATGTAAAATTAATAAAAAAAGAACTTAAATTTTAACTCAGTTTAAAAAATATGATACATTTTGTCGTTAATTTTTTTTAAAAGTTAGTCATATAATAAAATTAACCAAAATGTAAAACAATAAGGATGAAATTGACCGTAAAAAAATTAAAAAAATATTAATAATTGATTTAAAATTTAAAACGAAATTAATAATTTTTCCTTAATTGTTCTCATCATTCTTTGTCTTTTTCTCTCATGTTATACTATATATATATATATATATACTCCTCTTATGCTTGATATAAAAAATAAAATTCGAAAAATAGATTATAAACTAAAGAGAACTCAAGGCTTGGAAGTTTGAGCTTTCATTAATTTCACCCTTTAGTCAATTCTTAATTTGATTTTGATAATTGAATTTTATCTATGGTTATTACATTTTATTGTATATATAATATATTTTTGTCAAGCAACAGAAACTAACTTTTTTATTTTGATATACTTTTAATTTTATTATTTAATTATTGGTTAAAGAGCATATTTAGTCTCATATATTTTGTTGTGTTCTCAATTTGGTCATGTATATTTTTTGTTGTATTTTTGGTCTCATATCTTTGCAAAGTTGATCATTTTATAAAGATATGAAACTACTTCTGCACTTGACTCAAAGATATATAAGACCAATAATGCAATTGAAGCAAAGATATGAGATCAAATCAACAAAAGAAAATGAGACTAAATTGGGACTGACCCAAAGATATAAAACCAAAAGTGTAACAAAGAATATATATGAGATTTAATTGGGACCTGACCAAAAGATAAGAGACCAAATTGGGACTTTGGCCTCAATAATTTTACATAAATTATTTAATTTAATTTTTGTAAATGTCATATATATATTTCATTTTTAATTTAGGCCAAAGTATAAATTTGGTCTCATATCCTTATGCTCAGATTTCAATTTGGTCTCGTATCTTTTTTTGTTACACTTGGTTAGGTTGTATAGTTGATCCCATATCTTACGGTCATGTTACAAAATCGGTCTCATATATTTGCAAAATGTACCACATAGTGAGACTAACGGTGGAACTTTTTGCAAAGCTATAAGATCAAAAGGGCAACGAAAAAAGATATAGAATCAAATTAAGAACTGAGCAAAAGATATGGAACCAAGTTTATACTTTGACCTTTAATTTATTATTGGTTTTGCACTTTTTTCTTAACATATGTATTATGTATTAAAAATATTAAAATGTCTCTACCAAAAAACAAATATTAAAATGAAACATGTTTATCACATCAATAAATAACTAAAATGTAACAAAATATTCGACATTTTCATGAGGGTTTACAAAATATTAGTGGAGCTTTCTTTTTGGCCGAATTATAGAGGAGCTTTCTAAACAATAGAATAAAAGATATAATTGAAGTGGAAAGATTTTATGAACGTAACTAAAATCTTTTTATTATTTGATAATTATATAATCCGTTAGGCCCTAATAGATGTAAAATTTATATTGCACAAATCTCTTTAAAAGAAATTTCTCATTTTTTTTCTTTTGGTGATTACTATTATTTTCCTATATATTACCACGTAAGCACAATGTGAGTTTGTAGCACCACAGTTGTAGTTGAAGGACTTTTTTAAAAAGGTATGGAGATGGTTTAAATGATGGAGGAGTTAGATTATAAGACAAAATGAGATAAAAGAGGTCTTGGGGAGGTTAAAATGGGAAGTTAAAAAATTTGGAGGGAAGAAATATAGTTTTTTCCAAATGAATAAAAAGAAATAAAAAGAGATAAAGAGGGGGAGAAAGAGTCAGGCAGAGGGGAAGAGAGGATGATCCAATCCTCAAGTCTCGCTCCAAAGTCTCTCGTTTTAGGGTAGGATCCTTCTATTTTTTATCAGACCAAATCTTAATATATTACTTGATCTTCTTTTAATTAATACTTTTATAATAATTTATTACAATAATGACTAAATAATATGTTAGGATTTATACCAAGGTGATATACAGAATAATTGATTCAAAGTGCGATTTTGTAGTGTTTTATTATTAATTATTTAACATTATATTTAGTCGTGTTGCTTAATTGTTTACTTAGTGATTTCAGGCCAAGTATCACATAGATAGACACAAAAGTAAGTTAAACTGAGGGTTGAAACAAATTTAGAAGCAAAAGACAAGGCTGCAAGGTTTTTGCCGTCACAATGAACCGGCAACACATCCAACGACGCAAGAACTTTTGTCAGCATGACGTAATGATGACATCATAGAATAGAACCAGAGAAGATAAGATTTGAGTCGTCGTTAGGCAAGGTGGCGCATCTATCCTTAGTTGTGAAGCAAGGTATTTTAACTGCCAAGATCCCGAAAATCCAAGTTGTTGCAAGATTTTCTGAAAGATTTGTTTGAGCCATTGATTGAGTCGACGACGCAGCCTAACAACACAACACCAAACTTTGCCTATAAATAGAGCTCGTCATTTCAATTCTGATATATGAATTTCCAAATAGAAACACGCCATTAGCATAAATTTCCCTCATCAATTTGAGGAAGTCTCGACCATGTTTCAGCATGGCCAAGGGCAACTCCAATTGAGGGAATATCGTCTGGATAATCGCTATAGGCTTGGAGTAGGGCCACCAGTTGGAAATATTCCATAATTAACACTATAACGCTCAAGGATCGAGTTCCTCAGCAAGAGATAGTGATTTGCAAATTTTTTTGATGAAGGTTGACGAATCCATTGCCTAGACGCAAAAAGGATTTGTAGAAATTAGCAAAAGGTAAACAATCTCTACAATGAGATGAAGCTCATGTGAACTAAGCATGAGGACCTTAGACTCCTAGTCGTGCAATTGACAGAGTCTAAGGAAAATTACAAAGCCAAGGTCAACAACGTGGGTGCCTCCATGTGTTATTTACCTTAGCCTCTACTATAACTATATAAATAATCATATGGTATAGTTGAACTAACCAAGGGTTGGACTCTCGCGGAATTCTCTTGATGAAGAGCTCAAACACAAGCTTATCAATCTCAATTCTTTGCCAAAGGTTGAGCAAATCTGTCCCACTCACTCAAACCAAAGAAGTTGTGGGGTTGGGTTGAAGAGTTAAGCAATTTATAATTATGAACGGGGTGAAAATACTATGAGAAAACTATGCCTTTGGAGAGATTTATTAGATAGGCAATCATAGTTCATTAAGGAGATGGAGTCATATTTTAGTTGTGCTTCATACTAACCATATCCAATGATAATTATGCAAAAGACACAATAATTCTATTATTGTAAACACAATGCAACCTAATTGTAAATAGACGGCAAATATGCAAACAATTCATAATCAAGCAATGGCGACAATAATTAGAGAAGAGATAGGCGACTCAAATTACTTAGAAAATACAAGATCATATTATTGACTTATCAAAGTAAGGACTCTAGATCAGTTACAAATTAAAACCAATAATACTATACGGAAGAATTAACAACAATCCCTAAACTAAATTGTCTAATATACCTTATGAATTAAACATAACCTATGGCTAATTGAAAGTACTAAAGATGAAGATCAGCAACCAAGATAGAGGACTCCTCCATGAAAGCACAAATGAACTCAAGTCATATCTCCTAAATCTTCCATCGGTATATTGCGAATTAGTGACTCATGCCCATTGGACAGAGTTTCGGTGTATAAAATTATCTGGAATGGACTAGAATGAACAACGGTTTGAAGATATGATATCTCTAATATCTTTGCAACTGCCGTGATACCCAAAATACTTGCGCCGTGGGGCTCTTCTCGCGGCTCAAATTCTTGAACAAATAGAGAAGGTACCCATAGATAGGAATCAAGCTAGCCAATCCAATGTAGTTAATGCCATAACTCTTGGGATTGGCACCCAACTCGTAGGACCAGCCATAGAAGCTGTTGAGAATGAGCCAAAGCAACTTGTTGTGCATAAATCTAAGGAATCTAATATAAAAGGGATTAAGGACGAGGCTAAAGAGAGCAAGCCGCTAGAAAGCAAGGAAAATGGGTACATAACCATAGTGGAAAGGTACCCCACATATGCAAAATTCTTCAAGAGCTTCCTTGATAATAAGAAGGAGGAAGTTCCCACCTAGGATGAAAATGGGAAGAAGGAAGTTCCACCCAAAATTGATTGGGGAACAAAAATAGAGGATTTACCCTTCCCGCGCGCTCATCTCATGACTAGGGAACAATTTGAGGTGAAAAAAGACGAAGAGATCTTAAACTTTAGTTAATTGGAGATCAATATGCATTTGGTGGAGTTAATAAAGAAAGATCCGCAATATGCCAAGGTACTCAAGGAATTGAGTAATAAGAAAAGGGAAGCCAGTTCCACTAGAAAATGGCGCTTGACCCCTGAAGCTTTCGCTCTCTTCAACCCTTAACTTGCAACCAAGTGCAAGGATCCTGGTTCTTTCACCATCCCTTGCACTATTGGGAATGCCATGATAAAAGAAGCTTTACTAGATCTTGGAGCAACTATCAATGTGATGCCCAAAGCTACATATGAGTCCGTAGGAATTAAGACTCTAAAGGACACATGCATGACTTTGAAACTAGCTGATAAAAGCAGTACGCATCCACTAGGGGTTGTGGAAGATGTTCTAATTAAAAACAAGGACTTAGTTTTTCCCGTGGACTTTTATGTGTTGGATATGGACAATGGGAAAGCTAGTGACTCCACCCTCATCTTAGGTAGACCTTTCATGCGGTCTGCTAATGCAGATGTTAGCATGAAGGAAGGAAAAGTCAAAATGAAGGTTGGAGACACTAAGATTTACTTTAACATGTATGAGCATCATCCTAAACGAAATCGACCTCGAAGAAATGGATCTTGGTTCATTCTTTGAGGAAGAAAACTCTACTAAGAAAAATTCTGTGCTTAGTTCGGTCAAGCGAAATCCCATGGTAGATCGAAAGTTCGTCAAGCATATTTCTAAGATTGATTGGAAATACCAAAAGAAGAAATACAAGCTTGAGCGGAGAACTGTTAAGCGTAATTCTGCGCTTAACAATAAGAATACTATAGCAAGTTGCAGTAGTGTGAGCACTATCACTCCTATAGAGATGGCTCTAGGAAGGGATGAGATAGGCATAAAGGACCTTGACTGCCCAATCTTGAATGAGTACAAGTCCACTCATTTATTCCCGTGTTCTTGTATAGAAGAAGGCACTTATGCTAAGTGCCTATCCATCAAAGAATGCCTCTCTAACTTTGATGTCATAAGTGATATTGTTGAAGAAGTCATTTACATTGATTTCATAGGCATCGATGAGCTGCTTGATCCAAGACCAAAAAAGGATGACATCATGCAAGAGATCAAGGATCAGCCCAACAAAGAGGACAAACCCTTAATTAACATCCCAGGTATGCCTTATAGGGTAGAGAATAATCATAAGAATTTAGCTCATAACTACCTAGTAAAAAGGCAACAAGAAATGCATAAAACATGTGAGAGGTTGGGAAAAGGGAAAGACAAACCTCGAGTTAAACTTAAGAAATTTATAAAAAAAGTTATGATAAGTAAACCGACCTCTAATGCATTTCTTGGGATGGCAACGAAAAGTTGTGTGATCAAAAGATGATCACCACACGTAGGCCAAGCAGACGCCTAATGAAGATCCGACAAGAGACTTTCAAGCCTCCTTGAAAGGTCTTTGCCATGCCTTCTTCCCACTTACACGTACCCTTGTAAGTGTGGGGGAAGAAGAGGGTTTCCACACCATCCCTGTTTATCGTAGGAATCTTAGGACTTAGATTATTTTAGGATTTAGTTTCTTTTATTTTTTAGATTTTATTTACAATTCAGTTTTTGATTTGTTTTTACTTTTTAGATTGATCATAAATTCTTGTTCTTTTGATTTTACAAATTATATTTGCCAACCAACTTCAATTTAATAATGTATATGTTCTGACCCATAATAATTGTTTTCAAAATTCAGTTTTTAATTTCTTTCTTTTCCTATTTTATATATTGCCTTTATGCATTGAGGGCAATGCTTATTTTAAAGTGTGGGGGAGAGAGAGTGAATTCCTGTCTTAGCCTATTTCTTTTCTTGACCATTTTATGCTCGATTGTCTTTAACATTGAAGACAATGTTAGTTTCAAGTGTGGGGGAGAGGGGTAAGCTAGAGATGTTTACTTTTTGGTGTATCCAAATTTTTTTGTCTTAAAAATAGGTGTTATTTTCGAAAATTATATATATTATTTTTACTTTTAAAACTTTTCACACCTATTTTCTTGGTAATTGATTTAAATGTTTGACATTTTCATGTTCTTCTTGAGTAAACTGTGTTTTAGTTGAATTTTTAATATGATTTAAAGACTTTAGTGAATAATTTTGTTTTTGTGATGAGAGTTTAGTCTTAGTTATTTTCTATAGTTTTAGAATAATCCTAGTAGTTTTCTAAGTTTAGTAGTTCTTTTTTATTTTTATAGATCAATTTGAGTGACCCAGCGTAGTCGGAAGATTTGAGCCTTAACATTTTCTTTCTTAAGAGACACATTTTAGTCTTTTAGCTTTATTTTCTCTAGAACTTGTCTAAATTCTTGGTTGAAACTTCATAAGATTTATTAATTTTTAACATGATAGAGGCAATTTTTCATTCACCCTTTTATCCCAAACCCAAACCACAAATATATTATCCCTAGTTATCCCCTTTGAGCCTTTTCGCTAGGTGTTTTAAATATGACTATAAACATTTCTTTTAGTAGAAGTTTTTGCCATAGTTCTCAATTTTTGTTTTCATCCCTCTTAGGATTGGGGTTGCTAGTTGTATTCAGAAAAAAAATATATAAAGCAAAAGTACCTTGCAAAAGAAAAATAAAAAGCAAGAGAAAAGCAAAAGCAAAAGAAGAAGAGTCTCACTTATTGACTCTTAGAGATATATGTGTGTGTGTGTGCTTAAAGTAAAGATTGGCGATAACCCTTAGAAAAGGAGGATGAGGATTTCATGAGGATGTTGGTTTCCAAGTATGCTAAGCTGAAATTTTTGTAAGTCAAACACCAAATTTCATTCTTTTCTTCCTCTATTCTTTCTTATATATATTAGCCTTTATTCTCACATTACAACCCTTTAAAGACCTCTTGATTAAAACATTATTATTTCTTTCATAGTGGAGACCTAGAGAACCTTTACAAGGTTATGGTAGGAAATTTAGTCTAAAAGTGACTCGAGTGAAATTGTCCCAATTAGTGAGGTAGTGTGAAACATTATGGAATTGGTCATGTAGGAATTCAATTTCATTACTTTACGAGGACGATTATTTAGTGAATTCCTTAGCTCTAGGATTTGACTATGTATTAATCTTGACTTATGAACTTAGAACTATTTGCTAGAATCTTTTGCATATTTTCTTTTCTTCTACTTCGTAGCTTTGCTCAAGAGTGCAAAGTTTAAGGGTGGGGGATTTGATAAGACAAAATCTTGCTATGTTATTTGGTCTTCTTTTACTATCTTTTAACTATTAATTATTATGAAAGTGACCATTTAATATGTTAAGATTTGTACCAAGGTGATGTATTGAATTAACGATTAAAAGTGCTATTTTGTGGTATTTTATCATATTTATGAGACAAGTGCTACTAAATGGTATTCTTAGTGGTTTTAGGCCCTCATCACAGCAAAAGACAAGCATTAAAGTATAGCTGAAGGATGGAGCAATCAGCAAAGTTAAAGCCAAGTTCAATGAGCTTGTGCTAGAATTTGCGCCGGCGGCGGCACAAGTGACGGTGCAGATGCGACGTCACCAGTGCATTCCAGAACTTCTAGAAGGTAGATTTAATATGCGTCATTTTGCGTCAAGAATTTGAGCCGTGGGAAATTGCCACATCGCACGTGACTTTCTACCCAAGTAAATATCTGATAACGTCCAAATCTCAGATATCGAAACAATTGCAAAAACTGTTGAAAATCTTCTTGCGCCGTCACATTGCGCTGGCGGCGCATATGACAGTGCATTATGACACTTTGCCTATAAATAGATCGTTGATTCCAGAGTTCAGTGGACACTTTTTAGATCTCAAAAACACATCATTATTCTGCCAAAATGGCGAGTAACTAATCTTTCAATATTGCAAGGAGGAATCCGACAATTTGGATATGATTTATGTATTTTCATTAGTTCATAGGTTCTATGGTTAATTGTTAATGCATTAGACAATTAGTTTTATGAATTGTACTTTACGAATTATTGAGTTAATAAAATGTATTTGTGCTTATCATCTCATTTTTGAGTGATAGATTCTAACTCTCATTTGTCACCATTGCTAAGGTTATCTTCGTGGTTATCGTTTATGATTTAGGCAATCAGTTTTCGTTATCATAATCAAGTCACCATATCTCCATGTTCTTATTGAACAAGAAAAGCCTATCGAAAGTTCCATCCCTTTGGTACATTATTATTATTTATCTTAACAAATTCATCTCAATCACAATTCAAACTTCACACACAATTCCCTTTTACTCTTGGAAAGAGTTTCGCGAGAGGTCGACCTTGGGTTGTGCACTATATTATATCTAAATATAATATTCAGGCATTGTTGGAGATTGTGCCCTAGGGCCAATCATTTTATTTG
>QANZ01054283.1:129772-193833 GCA_003254925.1 Chamaecrista fasciculata | reverse complement strand
ATAATAAAAATGATAATTAATATTTTTTAAAAAATATAGAGTCTTATAAAAAATTCAATAAAAAAATTCCTCATCTAAATTAAATAAGAATCCTTGATTACAACCTCGTCACTAGTTAATATTTTTAGAAATAGAACCAATTTTGATTATAATTACATAGACAAAACTATTATTGGTATCCACAATATATGAGGTCATTTTCAGTTATACTCTCAATATTTTTCTTTTTTCAATTATACCCCTAACGTTTCACATTTAAGTCAATTATACCCCAATCCTTAACTAATTATAGAATAGTCCAAATGTTTGTCATCTTTAACAAACAGGTCCTTAGAAGCTATTAACAATCCTCCTTCTCTTACCCTGAAACATCATCACCACACTTCATCGTTGCCATCCACTCTGTCCTCCTTTTCGTCGACATGGTTCTTCTCATCGTCGTTCTCAGCTTCCTGATTTCCTCTAAATTACGTTGTTCCCATCCATTTTTTTTTTCTTTTACAACCGTCTCTCTCACCCATTTTTCCTATTTTGCCCCTCTCTCCAAAGAGGGTTTGAAGTTACTTTACTTCTCAATTTCGACGACCACAACGACACTGTCACTAGAGATTGTAAGTTAACGGCGTGAGCTAGAGTTATTGGTATTTTTCTTGTTTTCTCTGTATTCGAGGCTCATCGACGAGTTTGTGTGTGATTGCCGGAATTGTGAAAAAAAGAGGGGAGAGATTTTTCGGGTTTCTCAATTGCAGGGACCAGTTCGTTAAAGACGAAAAAACATTTTGAATTGTTTTGTAATTAGTTAGGGACTCATATGAAAGAAAAATCTTGAGAGAATGAAGGTTTCTAAATAATGAAAAATTAAGAACCTTAAAACAAAAAAATGCTGAGTTGGGATATAATTGACTTTGTGAAACGTTGCTATATAACTGAAAATGACTTCGTACGTTTGGGTACCAACAATACTTTTGTCTAATTACATATTTTAAATACTAAATATTATAATTATAATATCATATATTGTCTTTTGCTTATCCAAAAGGTGTGTGTATATAATTATATCATATTGTTCTTTTGGTGATACGATAATTATGGGTGTGTCTATAATATAAAGTTTCATTCTTGACATGTGATGCAATGAGTTATGAGCCAATAATATAATGACACATGGAAGAGTTAGTTATGATGTGACTCCATACACAGTTTTGATTAGTTGAAATTTTTTTTATTTTTTTATCATTTTCAGCATTAAATTATATCAATGGCTATAATTATGCCACATGAGCAATTAGATCTTATGTGAAGAATCAAATTTTTTTTTTTTGGGCCATTGTCAAGAATCAAACTTGAACACAAGGATATCGTGGGCTTGTGCTATCTCTATATTGTAACGCATTTGACTTCAAAATATCACATGTTACTCCATCTAATAGCCGTTACCCCACGATACACAACGGTCACCTTTTTCATTTCACTTTTCGAATATTCAAAAATCAAACAAACAAACAAACAAAATGCCAAAATTCCAAACCCTAAATCAAATGCGTTACATTCTCTTCTTCACTTCTAGGGAGTTTGATATCTAATATGCTCACTTCACTCTCTCCCCCTCACTCATTTCAATTTCAATCTTCCGCCATGGGAGACAATAACAACAACGACGAAGAAATGCTGATCCCTCTGTTCACGGTGTTAAAGAACGGCGCGATTCTCAAGAACATCTTCATCGTCAACGAATCCCCTGCTTCCTCCGCCCGCCGCCGCAACGACGACGACGTTTTGATCGTCGGCCGACATCCTGATTGCAATATCGTCCTCACTCACCCTAGCATTAGCAGATTCCACCTCCAGATCCACTCCAACACCTCATCGCGCAAGCTCTCTGTTCTCGATTTGTCTTCTGGTAATAATCTTTTCGATTCTATAACTTCTTCGATTTTTTTTCAATTTTCTTCAATCTTGATTGTTTCTTGGTTGGTTAGTGCACGGGACGTGGGTATCGGAGAGGAAAATTGATCCAGGCGTGAGTGTGGAGATGAAGGAGGGTGATACATTGAGAATTGGGGCTTCGAGTAGGGTTTATCGCCTGCATTGGATTCCTATAAGCTACGCGTATGATTTGGAAAATCCTTTTGTGTCGGAGATGGATGTGGCTGCGAAAGATGGAAAAGTGAAGGAGCACGATGCGGTGCCTGAAGAAGAGGAGGAAGAAGAAGTAAAAGAGATAGTGCAGGTACGATTTCTTGCTTTTCATTTATTCAATTTACTTGTCTAAGACAAGAATCTATGAGATGAAAAGTAAAATGTTCAAAGTATTTTAACAATTAAAAGATTCAGTTATAATATAAAAAATTGAAATATGAATATGATATTCCATATGTAAATCCTGGTTGAAATGAAATAACATAAACTATAATCATTGTGTTGTGGGTGAGGGATTTGGGGGTTTATCTTCTACTTCCTCCTTTAAACTTTTGATCACATTGGCCCATAGGAACAGATAGGAGTCTGTAACAAAGAACTATATTTAGTTGTAGAGAAAGAATATTCTCATTAGCATCACTGCCTTAATTTGCCTACTCCTAGCGTCTACTTATAAATAACTAATGTTTAGATAAGATAAAAAGGGTCGTATTACTAGTACAAGCCTACTTCCCTACTGATAATGTATTTATTTTAACCTAGCTTTAATTCACTACTCTGTAATATCCTAGTAATAGTAATCCTTGATAAGATGATAAATTAATAGTAATGCCTTCGGCTTGAAGCCAAAATTAAATCAATTATGTAGTTTGTGGAAGCTCCAAGAGAACCAGGAACGATGTCATTGTCATTGAATTGTTCTTATCTATGATGAGTATTGTACTGAGATTTCAGGAAACTTGCCTGACTAGGAGTGATTTTCGGGAATCAACCTGTATGCAAAAAAATATTTATCTTGACTATTCTTCTCTCTCTTTGGCGCCTGCAGAATGTAGATAATGAAGAAGTTCCATCAATGGATTCAATTCTGGAGTCTATCGAATGTTTATTCTCTGATGAGAATATGGAATTGATTGTGAAAAAGGAAATTCCTTCAGAACCCCCAATACTGGAAGACTTCATCCCCTCTTATTGTGATGAAGAAGGGAAAACAACTAGCTTCTCGAGCGGGCCCTTCATAACTGAAGCATCAAATTTTCATGCAAACTCTGAGATTGAACACAAAGTGTGTGACATAGAATTTCAAGTTCCATCACCATCACATGTGGAACCAGCAGTACCTGAATGTGATAACCTGAATACTGCCTTTGAAGGCCCAGAGAAAATATCTGATTCTGTAAATTTGGGATCTTCACTCCATGTGGAAGAAGATTTTATGGCTTATCCTGAAGCAAATGTTCCCAGAGAAACCAACATCTTGAGCACATTGAGTGAGTATCTGAGAGAGAGCATATGTTTGCCAGTTGTTGAAGCTGTCCAAGGGACCAATGTGCAGCATTTTGAAGGTGTTCAGCAAAATGCTCTATCCGATGCATTTACCTCACTATTGCCCTCCATTAAGCAGAAGGCTCTCTTTGTAAATCACTTGTCCAACATGCTAATAAATCTGGATCCTGAATCTATTGATAGAACAGGTGCGTCTCGAGTAGCTGAAATGCCTAAAGAAACTGGAGTGGAAAATCTCATAACTGAGAAAACATTGATGCCAGTTGAGGAAGCTACTCTTGGTACCAAGTTTCAACTAGACAAAGATAGTGAGGAAGTTGTTTTGGATTCACTCTCTGGAGTGGAAAATCTCATAACTGAGAAAACATTGATGCCAGTTGAGGAAGCTACACTTGGTACCGAGTTTCAACTAGACAAAGATAGCGAGGAAGTTGTTTTGGATTCACTATCTGATGGTGGAAGACAATATAGAAGTAGCCAAGAGCATAAGTCAAACTTTCAGCCATATGAGAATACTGAACCTTCTCATGAGAACTCAGTGGATGGCACAGTTCAAGATATTGAAAACAAGTGCCCAAGCGTGTGTCTCATTTCTCTTCCAGCAGAATCCTTGAATAAACCTTTGCCTGAAAAACCTATGTTGGAGATCACAAACAGAAAGAACCAGACCCCTCTGATGTCTGTGTCAGAATGCTCTGAGAAGAAAATTTCAACCTCTACCAATATTTGGTCAAGAAGGGGTAAAGCTCCTGCAAATGCTCCTCAGATTCGAACTAGCAAGGGAAAAGTGAAGAGCACTGCTCATTTTGATACAAAAGTTGATGTGAGTAATAAGAAGGATAACAAAGATTCAATGTCAAGGGATCTTTCATCTGTTTTAGACAGGGAAGAAGATGAAGAGGAAGAAGTCTTCACCCCGGACAAGGAAAACTTTAGCCCGAATACTCTTCAATCAAAGTTCCTGAAAAAGAAGAGTAACCTGGAGGATACTAAACATTCCAAGTCGCGACAAAGGTTGAATAAATATTCTAAGGGTTGTTTGATCCCCTTTTCAGAAAAAGAGAACCAGACTCTAAAAGTTGCTAAAGAACAGAAGTCGGAAAGAAGGCCCTTTGGCAGTCATAACAAGTTTGAGGAAGATATTTCACACCTGAGCAATCAGAAGGCCACAAATAAAACCATCCCAAAGGATCTATTATCAGGTTTAGATGAGGAAGAAGAAGAAATTCACACTCCAGATAAGGAGAACTTTAGCCTAAATACTCTTCAATTGCGTTTCCTGAGAAAGAAGGGTAAGCTTGAGGATACTAAACATTCCAAGTCAATGCAAAGATTATACAGTTCTAAGGGTTGTTTTAGCCTCAACGCCGCCTATAAAGATGAGATACCCCTTGCAGAGAAAGGGGACCAGATTCTAAGAGTGGCCCAAGAACAGAAGTCAGAAAGAGGGCTCTTTGGCAGTCAAACCAAGTTTGAGCAAGACATCTCAGATTTCAGCAGTCGGAAGGATATAGAAGATGAAATATTTCCAAAGGATCTACTATCAGATTTAGATGAGGAAGAAGAAGAAGAAATCTACACTCTAGATAAGGAGAACTTCAGCCCAAATAGTCTTCAGTTGCAGTCGCTGAAAAAGAAGGGTAAGCTGCAAGAAGAAATTAACCTTTCCAAGTCATCACAAATATCACACAGTTCAAATGCTAATTTCAGCTCCAACATCTATCCGGATGAAATCAATTCCCCTATTTCAGAAAAAGAGAACCAAACTCCAAGAGTCGATGAAGAGCAGAAATCAAACAGAAGGCCATTCGGCAATCATATCGAATTGAAGCAAGAGCAAGATATAACACTGGAGAAGAGACAAGAAAGGTTACCCTTCCAATCACTACTTATTAATTCTGGAGGCATGTGCAGAGCAGAGGCATCTCATTCTATTTCTGCTATGGAAAACGCCAATCCTTCTGTAAGTTGAAATAACATATTTGATGTTTGTTGTGAGTGGGGTTATGGTTCATGAATGAGTAAACATACAATTTAGTCCCTAAAAGATACACAAGTTGACGACTCAATACCTGAAAGTCTAGTTTACACATTTCAATCTTTGAAACTTGTGGAGGCAATACAACTTAGTCCCTTGAGCTCATTTTTAGGGACTAATTTGCTAGGATAAAATGACTTAAATGTATTGATTTTACGACTTTCAAGGACTGAAGAGTGTAAATTAAACTTTTAGGAACTGAGTTGTCAACTTGTGTATCATTCGGGGATTAATTTATATGTTTACTCGTTCATGAATTCTTTTAGCATGCATGCTAACTGTTTCTTTTGTAGCTTATTAATGAGAGGAGCTGGACCATGGTCGTGGACACTGCTTCTCTTCTGAACAAGGAATCAAGGAAAGCACTGCTTCTTTTACAAGGTCTCAAGGGCACTCGTTTAATCATTCCAAGAATGGGTAATGAATTTCAATACAATATTGATATATGCCGTAACATAGTTTCAGGATTAAGTTCACAGTATTCTCACAAACATGGTTCTCACTTCTCACTCTACTTTATCTTCAGTTTTAAAGGAACTGGACAGCATGAAGCGAGAATTTAGTTTCTTTAGAAGAAAATCTGAGGCTTCTTTGGCATTGGAATGGATTGAGGAGTGTATGGTGAAGACAAAGTGGTGGATTCACGTTCAAAGCTCAATGGAGGATGGAAGATTGATTGCTCCCACACCACCTGCAATTCCTCAGACTCAATTTAGTGATGAGAATTGGAACTTGCTCCTTTCATCATCCCACAAGAGCTCAATGGAAATGGCTTCACCGACCACCGAGGATCATATCCTTGACTGCGCACTTCTGTATAGAACAACTAACCAGAATGGTGGACAGCTTGTCCTTCTTAGCGATGATGTCACCTTGAAAATCAAATCCATGGCTGAGGTAGATAGAATACATTACTTCTTCCAACTTCTGCAATTGCTGTCATGCTTCATTTGAATCTTAATTATATGCTCTCTGGCTATGTATGATATTGCAGGGGATACTATGCGAAACAGTTCAGGAATTTCGCGAAAGTCTAGTGAATCCATTCTCTGAGAGGTTCCTGTGGGCTAATAGCTCTCCTAGAGGACTAACTTGGTCATGCCAAGATGATGTGGTTTTGAGACAGAAATATTCTCGCTCGCCGACGAGGAAATCATCAAAGGAAGTTGCCAAGGGTCTGAAGCTCATTCTGCTTCATAATTCTCGTTATGGACAAAAATCAGTTCAATCCACTTAGGCTGGCTTGCATTTTTCATTTGTCATCATCGCTTGTATAAATGTTTCTTGTTTTGAAACTAAACACAAGAATATTGATTAGTTTGGGGCTGGCTGCATTCTCATGTGCTGGTTCCTGTATAAATTTTTCTTTTGAACAATTATAGATGCATTTGATTCATTATGGTGTGTGACTCTGGTTGTTTCCATCTTATTTTGTCTGTGTTTTAGTTTTGTGGAAATGCAGTAAATTGAAGAATATATATTTCTATAAAGCGAAAGTGAAGGTACATGAGATTACTATGCTATACAAATTTCATAGGAACCACAAAAGTACTTCACAACATTAAATTCTACATTTCCTTACTTTTTCCTTTTAATTTTTATTTTAATAGTAGCTTATTTTTATTTCAATTTAATCATTTATTAAATATAAATTGTTTTTACTATTATTTTGATGCGTGTTTGGAAGCAAATCTGATTTAAGAAAGAGAGCACAATTCATTGTTTCATTCTTATTCTCAGTCATTTTTTCTCTTTCTTTTTTTTGTTTTTACTTTTTTTTTAGTTATAAATAATCTACATCAAATTATTTCATCTATTTTCTTTTTTAAATTTTGTTTCTCACTTATTAATCTTCATATAGAAATTTATTTCATATTATTCTAATCACAAAATTCGTAGTTAGTCTATCATATATAAATTATGTAAAAGTATAATACTTTTAAAGGCCAAAGTCTCAAATTGGTCCCTTATGTATGAGGTAGATTTCAAATTGGTCCATTATCTTTCATTAGTTTCAGATTGGTCCTATATGTTTCCATGATGTTTCAAATTGGTTCCAAAAATACTTTTGGGAAGCTATTTGACCTCATTTGCTAACGATCTTAACTAGGTAGAGAAATAATTCTACAAGAGTTAGCACATAGTTTCAAATTCGTTGCATTAGGATTTCAAACGAAAGAGAGATGTGACTAATTTCACTTGTTTGCTTTTGGGACTCAATTTGACCCTGTTTGTTTGATGGTCTCAAAGTATTCGTCAAGAGAAACTCGTAGGCTGTAGCTGAATTTACTGTATTTGAACTTGAAATAAGAGAGATATGATCACATTAAGTATTTTTGGGACCAATTTAAAGCATCATAGGAACATATAGGACCTATCTGAAAACAAATGACAGATAAGAGACTAATTTGAAATCTATCCCATACAAAAGGGACCAATTTGAGACTTTGGCCTATTTGGGAATTTTCGCGTACCTCTCCGATTAATTTCCTTCCGCCGGGAAATTTCGTTACTGATCGACCCTCTCGGAGAGACAATTTACAGGCGAGGTAAGACCCTTCAAAATTCTTGCTTTGCCGTTTCGGTCTCCTTTTTTGGGGGGAAAACTTTCTTCGATTTGAGTAGTTTGACGCTATATGCTTATTTTGCAGTTTGCACACCCTTACTTGGATAGTTGAGTTGTATGCAAATTTATGCTCGTGGAATTTGTTACTGGATTTTATATCTGCCCCATTTGAATTTGATGCTTGCGAGCTTCAAAGTGACTATATTGTTTAACAATTTTGGGGCGTGGTGATAATGGAGCACTCAAAACCTCCCTTTGCTGCTTCTCGTTTGGATTTATATGTCTATCTCCTCCAAACAGGTATAAAATCCAGAGACCTATTAATTGGCAGATTGGTTCATGGCCGAATCATCAAAGAAGGGCTTTATCTAGGTGTCTTCTTGACGAACAACCTCGTTAATTATTATGCCAAAACTGGGTCAGTCTCGAATGCTCACCATCTGTTCAATGAAATGTCTGCAAAGACCACATTCTCCTGGAATACGATTCTCTCCGCATTCGTCAAAGGCGGCAACATGGAAGCTGCACATCAAGTTTTTAACGAAATTCCTGAACGTGATTCTGTTTCCTGGACTACTATGATAGTGGGTTATAACCAGATGGGTCTTTTCAATAAAGCCATTCATCTCTTTCTAGTGATGATTTCAGATAGAATTCTGCCGACACAGTTCACATTTACGAATGTTCTTGCCTCATGTGCTGCAATTGAAGCACTAGATATTGGTAAGAAGATTCATTCCTTCATTGTAAAACTTGGCCTCTCCGGTGTTATTCCTGTATCAAATTCTTTGCTTAACATGTATGCAAAGTCAGGTGAGTCATTGACAGCAAAGGTTATTTTTGACAGGATGAGACTGAAAAACATATCTAGTTGGAATACTGTGATTTCAATGCATTTACAATTTGGTCGACTTGACCTTGCCGTTACTCTTTTTGAGCAAATGGCTGAGCGAGATGTTGTGTCTTGGAATTCAATCATCTCAGGATACAATCAACAGGGGTTTGACAATGAAGCCCTTGAAATGTTCTCTCAGATGATGAAGAGTTCTTCCTTAAAGCCAGATAGGTTTACCTTGGCAAGTATATTGTCAGCTTGTGCCAATCTTGAAAACTTGAAATTTGGTAAACAAATCCATGCACATATGGTGATAAATAATATTGACATCTCTGAGATGGTGAGAAATGCTCTGATTTCAATGTATGCAAAATCAGGTGGCATTAAAATTGCTCGAAGAGTCATTGAACTAAGTGGTACTTCAAGTCTCAATGTTATAGCATTTACGTCTCTTTTGGATGGCTATGTCAAAATTGGGGATGTAAACCCCGCGAGAGAAATATTTGATTCATTAAAATGCCGTGATGTAGTTGCATGGACAGCCATGATAGTAGGTTACGTACAGAATGGCTTAATAGATGATGCATTGGAGCTCTTCAGATCAATGATTAAAGAAGGACAAAAGCCAAACAGCTACACACTAGCTGCCATATTAAGTGTTGCTTCAAGCTTGGCTTCTCTGGATCATGGTAAGCAGATTCATGCAACTGCGATAAGATCAGCTGAAGTATCTTCAGTTTCTGTAGGTAATGCTTTGATTACCATGTATTCAAGAGCAGGAAGTGTGAAAGATGCAAGGCGAGTATTTGAACAGATATGCTTTAACAGGGATACAGTTTCTTGGACTTCCATGATTATAGCCCTAGCCCAACACGGCCTCGGAAAAGAGGCCATAGAGCTGTTCGAGAAGATGCTGAAATTTAATATAAAAGCAGATCACATAACTTTTGTTGGTGTGCTATCTGCCTGCACACATGTGGGATTGGTAGAAGAAGGTAAGGGCTACTTTTATTTGATGAAAAATGTTCATCATATTGAACCCACATCTAGCCATTATTCATGTATGATTGACTTGTTTGGACGTGCTGGATTGCTTGAAGAAGCATATAACTTTATAAAAGGTATGCATATTGAACCAGATGCCGTAGCATGGGGTTCTCTTTTGGGTTCTTGTAGGGTTCATAAAAATGTGGATTTGGCTAAAGTAGCAGCTGAAAGATTGCTTCATATTGATCCCAACAATAGTGGGGCTTACTCAGCGCTTGCAAATACGCTTTCAGCCTGTGGAAAATGGGATGATGCTGCTAAAGTTAGGAAGTTAATGAAGGATAGAGCGGTGAAGAAAGAACAAGGATTCAGCTGGGTACAAATACAGAACAAAGTCCATGTCTTTGGGGTTGAAGATGGGCTTCATCCACAGAAAGATGCAATCTACAATATGATGTCAAAACTCTGGAAGGAGATCAAGAAAATGGGCTTCAAACCAGATACTGATTCTGTCTTGCATGACCTTGAGCAAGAAGTGAAGGAACAGATCCTTAGACATCATAGTGAAAAACTTGCTATTGCATTTGCATTAATAAATACACCAGAGCACACAACACTGAGGATCATGAAGAATCTTAGAGTTTGTAATGACTGCCATTCTGCCATAAAGTATATCTCTAAGCTTGTGGACAGGGAAATTATAGTAAGAGATGCCACTCGTTTTCACCATTTCAAGGATGGCTCTTGTTCTTGTCGGGATTATTGGTAGAAGAATATAGTCTTCACTCTTCAATGATTTTTATGTCTCGAAAGGATTAGTTTCTAACTATCGGTTGGGAGATACAATCTGACTTTTTACCCCAAAAAATAAATGAGAGAGGAGTAGTAACATTAAACCGATGTGCAATGTTTATGCCTCAAGAAGACAACAATCCCACATATACGCTAAAGTAAAGCCGAAGTAACTTACTGAATCACTGTTCAGAATCCATTCATCTGCGGTCTTTCCACTCACCTTAAACAAGAGGCAAATATCAAACCATTAATACGAACAACGGTAGGTTATACATTAATTATGAAGGTTTAGGTCTCATTATGAATCATTAGTAGTGACTAGTGACTGGGTGCATCTCAGATATAATGGAAATCCAAAGACAAAAATGATAAACTTTGTCTTTCTATGTTACCAAAAGACAAACAGAATTGGATTTCCGTTATATCTGCTTCAGTGGCTATAGCTGGTATTTTTTTGCTCAATGCTGTACTGAATGACTTTCTTATGTGCAGTGTTTACTCAGGCGCATAAGAAAGATTTATCTATCAATAACCTAACTATTGACATGTGCAAGGATAGAACGCGTTGGCGTTAGTTGATCCATATAGCCGACCTCACCTAGTGGGAAAAGGCTTTGGTTGTTGTTGTTGTAATGTTTACTCAAGCACGGTAGCTAGAGCTCGAGAAGCCTTTTTCAATGATATACCTTCTATCTCCATTTCATATGATTGGTATTTTTGCTTATTTCTGTGGCTACATATTTATGGATTTTTTTTTCAATGTCTGGTTTTAATTAAATTGAAACATATTTTGTGTTGGAACTGATAATTGGATGAATGTCCCTAAGTAATTTGACTGGTGGTCATTATAACTTATGCCAATCATATTCTAATTTTATTATTGTTCATTGCCATTCCAATTGTTATTTAATACTCACCTGCCAATTCTGCCAATTCAGACAAAAGTAGAGGTATAGAAGTTGCACTTAGTAGATAATTATTTGAATTTTCTCTTCCTAACTCTTTATTTTTCTGATGAAAATTAAATAATAGGTTGGCGTGGAAGTGTACCGGGATTGTTTATTTATTAGCATCATATGATCAATTCTAATATGAATTCCTTCCCCTCCGCTTTTTAATTAACTGATTGTGATTTGTGAATGCTTTTATCTGCAGATGTCTCTAGTTTAAGGCAAGTGATTTCCCCTTCAATCTGCTGGTAAAGAAATTAATAAGTTTATACATATGTAGCATTATGATTGTATGAGAGGCTATTTTCTGTAAGCTAATAGCGTATTACTCACTTTTAGATCGATTTGGTCACAATTCTTTTTATTTCCTTTTATCTGCATGAATTGAATGGCTTGTTGCATGAATAAGTACTGAACAAGAAAGCCATATTTACTATGAGAGAGACCCCTCATTTTTAGATCATATTAATGGCAATTGGCAAATTCTCATTGCCTATCGTTTCTCTCCCTATCATACTGAAGTTTTTCACCATTATACTGCTGCTTTTTTGGACGTACACCAGGAGTCTGTATGCAGATTGAGGTCGTAGTATAACACTAATAGAATCAACCACTATTCTAAAATTTGTGATTCATAAAAGGGGAAAAAAGTGGATTTCTTAATACAAACTTAGTGGAAGCTTTATAAAACTGAAAAACTGAAGGAAAGAAAAAGTTCTATCTGGGTGCCACAGATGTGAAGAAAAACACTATATAAGTATGGGCATTATAAATACTTTTATGTACGTGAAGTGTCTCCTGTCAATTGTGTAAACTGCACAAGGCCTTCATTTTTTCAGTGGCAAAGATGATGTATGTGATTCCACTAGTATTGACCAGAGGACATGAACGTCTTCATAGGGGCAAGATTTCACATCTTCATACAGAATGTAAATCCCTCTTCCTGTTCCTGAAATGATGAAGCAACATTGTAAAATTTATGATGAGACCTTGAGAGGCAAATTTGTTTCCCAGAAATTGAATCTTTTATTTGATTACTCAGGCATGCCACTGAATTCAATTTGGGTGAAAACTAGCATGCAGAAATATGGACAAACAAAAAAATGGAGCTGTTGAGAGTGTAATATAGAACATACTCTTATTTTGAGTTGAATGCAATCGAAACCAGAGCTTCTTCAACGAAGAGATGAGGGGTTGCAGCCACCTCATGTTGTGTATCTCATGTAGGTGAAACAATTGAAGGGAAATAGCAAGAAGAGAGGAGTTATGAGAGATAAAGAGATTTTAAAGGTCACTATTCATACTTAAGGACATTTTAGTTTTACACTTCCTTGCAGGAAAATAATGAAATTCTCATTTATAGTTGGTAAGATATCATTTTCAGACAAAAAATATTTCTTTTTTTTTTGCTTATGCGATACACTTCCTTGTCTTCACCATCATTTGGCATAGACATAAATGGTAAAAGGCACACATTCAAAATATTTCTTTATTTAGCTTTATTTGATTTCATTTTTATTTTTGGCATATAGGGCTTCCTCTTGCATTTCAAGCAAGTACAAAGCCTAATTTGAAGAGTTTCCCACAAGAGTCAGTTTCCTATTGGTGCACCTGTTGGTTCTACTTGGGTGCCTTAAAAGAGTAACAATTTCTTGAATGTCAATATTGCCATGGATGACTTACCTAAGTTCTCACCATGTATATTACTTGTGAAACTAAAGTTTAATTAGTCTGTTTACTATAAACTAAAACAAAAACAAAAAAAAAATACCTTCCTTTCACTACAATTTCTCAATTAAATAGAAAAGTTCTTTTATTTTTGTATACCAGCTCTCAGGCAACATGGACTGGTTGACAAATAAAGATGAGTTGTCTCTTATCCCTTATGTGGGTCAAAAACTGCTAATATATATCCCATTAAGGTATCTACTATCCTCACTTTTTTTTTAGGCCAAAGAGCGAATTTGGTCCTATAACTTTGCTCCAGTTCCCAAATCAGTCCTATAACTTTTTTTTATCTCGAATTTGGTCCTGTAACTTTGATCCAGTTCCCAAATCAGTCCTATAACTTTTTTTGTCTCGAATTTGGTCGTGTATCTTTGCTCTACGTCCCAAATCAGTCTTATATCTTTTTTTATCTCAGTTTTGGTCCCATATGTTTTGAAAAGCTCCCACCATTAGTCCTCCGTCTATTTTAAATTACATTTTAGTCCTGAAAACTTCAAGTTCCTTTCACTTTAGTCCCTGACTATCAAAATGAAAGTGAAAGAGCATCCCTGAAGATTCTCCAACCTTACATCTCAGTCCCTAATCCATGAATTCTTCATGAAATGAGATAGAAATGCAAAAACAACACAAATTAAAGCAAATGACAGAGGGACCAAAACTAAAAACGGAGAAAATTTAAAACCCACCAGAAAACGTATGAAAATCGCCGAGAAACTCAAAAACTCATCCAAATACCCCAATTCTCATTGAAATCTCACTCAAATAATCGCCCTAAAATGCTTTAAGAAATTTTTTTTGAAAATCCAAACTTTTGAGGAGGGATGTGATGGAAAATTCCCTTACATTTGGTGATTCTGAGAGAGAAATTCTGAAATCCCTTACATTTTTTCTATCACCTCCCTCCTCAAAAGTTTGAATTTTCGACAATTCTTTCTTAAAACCTTTGAGGGCGATTATTTGAGTGAGATTTCAGTGAGGATTGGGGTTTTTGGATGAGTTCTTTAGTTTCTCGGAGATTTCCGTACGTTTTCCGGCAAGGTTGGGCCATTTTCCGGTGGGTTTTAAATTTTCTGCGTTTTCAGTTTTGGTCCCTCTGTCATGTGCTTTTAGTTTGTGTTGTTTTTGCATTTCTATTCCATTTCATGAAGAATTCATGGATTAGAGACCAAGATGTAAGGTTTGAGAATCTTCAGGGATGCTCTTTCACTTTCATTTTGATAGTCAAGGCCTAAAGTAAAAGGGACTTGAAGTTTTCAGGACTAAACTATAATTTAAAATAGACGGAGGACTAACGGTGGGAGGTTTTCAAAACATATGAGACCAAAACTGAGACAAAAAAAGATATAGGACTGATTTGGGACCTAGAGCAAAGATATAGGACCAAATTCGAGACAAAAAAAGTTATAGGACTGATTTGGGAACTAGAGCAAAGTTACAGGACCAAATTTGAGACAAAAAAAGTTATAGGACGGATTTGGGAATTGGAGCAAAGTTATAGGACCAAATTTGCACTTTGGCCTTTTTTTTATTAAAAAAAAAAGATTGAGGGAAGTGATGGTACATCACATTATTACTAGGCATGGGTGTGGGTGAAATTTGTGGCAAGGAATGATATAACTGGAGAGGGTAAAAGACAGAGATACCAATCTCTGGAGAGAAAGCAAACAAATAGAAATGCACAAATTAGATGTGTTGGATGAGTACTATCAGTAATTGAAGCTGAGGGTACCAAACTTTAGAAGGATTGTAGATTGCAAGGTTAAGGGTGAAGGGTCCAAAGAGCAAAGTCCACAAGCTAGCCATGGACCTAAGACCTAAGACCCCAGTGGCTCAGTTGGGTCTGTTTGTTTTGTTTGGGTTATGTGGGTGAGACCCATTTTGTCCACCAGTCCAAAACTTGAACTGTTTATGATATTTTGATACTAGCCCAAATAGTCTTCAATTGCAATTACTGGAAAAGAAGGATAAACTGGAAGAAGAAATTAACCATTCCAAGTCACGAATATCTCACAGTTCAAATGCTAATTTTAGCTCCAACATCTATCAAGATGAAAGCAATTCCCTTATATCAGAAAAAGAGAACCAGACACCAAAAGTTGCTGAGGAGCAGACATCAATCCTTCTGTACATATTTGATGTTTGTTGTGAGTGGTTATGGTTCATGGATGAGAGTAATGGTCCCTCAAAGATGCACGAGCCAACAACTCTATCCCTAAAAGTCTAGTTTATATATTGGTTTCACAACTTTAAGGGACTAAAGAATGTAAAGTGAACTTTTAAGGATTGAGCTGTTAACTCATGTATCTTTGAGGGACTAATTTATATGTTTACTTGGTCCCTCAAAGATGCACGAGCCAACAACTCTATCCCTAAAAGTCTAGTTTATATATTGATTTCACAACTTTAAGGGACTAAAGAATGTAAAGTGAACTTTTAAGGATTGAGCTGTTAACTCATGTATCTTTCAGGGACTAATTTATATGTTTACTTGTTCATGAATTCTTTTAGCATGCATGCTAACTGTTATATTTGCAGCATATTAATGAGTAGAACTGGACCATGGGCTTTCCTTCTGAACAAGGATTCAAGGAAAGCATTGCTTCTTCTACAAGGTCTCAAGGGCACTCGTCTAATCTTTCCAAGAATGGTTAATGAATTTCAATACAATATTGATATGCCATAACATAGTTTTCAGGATGAAGCTTACACAATTCACAAACATGGTTCTCACTTCTCACTCTATTATATCTTCAGTTTTAAAGGAACTGGACAGCATGAAGTGACAACCTAGTTTCTTTAGAAGAACATCATCTGAGGCTTCTTTGGCACTGGAATGGATTGAAGATTGTTTGGTGAAGACAAAGTGGTCAAAAAATCATCAAAGGAAGAGAGTCTGAAGCTCATTCTGCTTCATGATTCTCGTTATGGTAAAAAATCAGTTCAAGCCACTGAATAGTTAGTTCTGTTAGGCCTGCATTTTTCATTTGTCATCGCTTGTATAAATGTTTCTTGTGTTGAAACTAAATAATTCAGCTCACTGAGGAGTCCAGTTTGGTGCTGCATTCTCTTGTGAACTTTTCTTTTGAACAATTATAGATGCATTTGATCCAGAATAGTGTGATTCTGGTTGTTTCCATCATATTTTTTGTGATATCATCATCATAATGATTCGAAATAATTCTTGATTGACAGGTTAAAAATAACGATTTAAGTACTTCCATTTGAGCGGTTTAACCATCTGAGTAAAAGTATATTTCTGTTTTTTTCTAATTAATCATCAAATTAAAAAGAGATAAATAGAAAAAAGAACTGTTGAATGAATGAATCAAAATGAAGAGCTTACATGAAGAGCTTAAGTGAGAAAATGATAATTAAAACTAAAATTTAAAAAAAAAATTGTGAAGAATGAGAAAAAAAATGAATTAACTGCTAATGAAGAGGGTTTTATAAAATATTAAAATTTTCTAATTAAAAATATGAAAAATTTAATGATAACAAAAAGAATACTTTTTGTTCAATATTATAGTATATAACAAATAAAAATGGAAAATTTTATAAAAATATAAGGGATTTGATTTGTTGTATATTCAAATCATTATTGAACCAAACTATTCAATTTTGATATATATTTAACTAAACCAAACTTTTCATTGGTCATTTTAATTCAATTTTATTTCGGTTTGGTGTGGATCAATTTTGAACACCTCCAATTTTGCTTTATTATGCAGCTTCCTCGCTTAATATCACTTTCATTTATGAAGTCCAGATTTTGGAATGTTGATTTTCTGTTGGATTATGACATCAGAAAAGCTTCGCTTGCAACTTCTAATGGGAAGAATTTCTGGAAATGCAGTAATTTTAAGAATGTATATATTTCTATATAGCGAAAATGAAGGTACATGAGATTACTATGCTATACAAATTTCATAGGAACCAGAAAAGTAACTTCACAACATAAAAAAACATAGATAACAACTAGAGAAGTAGCAGCAGCAGCAGCATCAGCAGCATCAGATAATATATATTATTTTCTCTACAGATTGTCAGAACTTGATTCTCATACTCCTCCAGATTTCGGAGCACAATTGAAAGATTCAGGCATGAGGAAAGGGAATGTACCAGAGTCTTCAAATGCGGGTCGAGCCGCAAACTCACTAAATTCATAGTTACAGGTTTCAAAGTTCAATGATGAGAGATAATTGATAGGATCATCAAGAATACCTTTCACATCCATAATGTTTTGAGCTCCATTTCCACTAGAAGAACTCGATCCGAAGCTAAGCTGCTTTATATTTCCAGCCTCATTATTGTTTTCCTTGCTTTCCTGATCGGCTGGCCCAGCCGGCATTTTAGATTCATCTATCGTTATGGCTGGTGTATGGCCTTGGAAGAGAGCAATGTGCCCAAAAAGCTTGTCTTTCCTTGAAAATGTCGTGCCACAGGAACAGAGCCATTTATCCTTACCGCAGTGCTTTTCGTGAGTTTTAAGATCCGCCAAGACCGAAAACTTCTTCGTGTTGCATCTGCTGCAAATGTAACTCTTGTCACAGTGTGTTCTTTTGTAATGGTTTTTCACACATAGAATAGTCTTCAGAGGTTGAAACTTCTTGTGATCCTTGTTACGCTTGCAGCCTGTGTAGGGGCAGGAATACCTCTTCATAAGCTTCGGTTCAGACTCGGATTCTTTATTAGGTTTTGCAAGTGCCTCAGGGGTTTTGTATTCGTCTCCATGGCCTCTCATATGCATCCGAAGATTTGCATCTCTCTTGAATCCCTTCCCGCATATCGTACAAAAGTGCGTATGAGGTGCAAGGATTTCTTCTTTTTCCAACTGTAAAATCTCATAGGAATCGAGTGGAAGGTTCTCACCCTCTTCCATATCCTCTTCATTTTTCAATTCTTGTTCATCTGCATTGTAGCTTTGGTCCATTTCACAAATTTTAGTCAAATCAATCTGGTTGGATTGATCAGATACCTTTTCTCCAGTACTTTGTTGTGGCAGGACACTTCTAATCGGGTTCAATCCAGAAGGAACGGTAATCCCCGGAATCTGGCCAAGCTGCCCAACAGATGAACTAGTGTTTATAAGAGTATGCTGGACAGACGGGAGAAGGCTACCTGCTGTAGAGATCAATTGAACAATAATTGATGTCAGATCTGCCGTGACAAGCTGCTGTTCCTGCGTTACAAGTTCCGTGGGTTCTGCAAACGGTTGGCCCCTCTGGCTGACAATCAAATGCACTAGATCCTGGAGCTGATGAATCTTGTCTTCCAAGAAAGAAAGATTGTTCAACATTTCGGCGGGATCCCAACCTTGGAGGTTACCAGTTTGGGATGCCGTGTCACCCATCTTACCGTCGGAGACGGATGGCAGAAGCAAAGACTGAGTTCCAGAGGCTCGGATGAATTCTTTCGATGGTGCTTCAATCCTTATACCGTAATCTGAAGCAGAGGGATCTTCCAATCTCTGTGGTTTGTGCTGCAAACTGAAATCTGGGAAAGGTGGAACAAGTGATAAATTTTCCTGCACTTGATTCTGAAGGGAGATCGAGGAAGACGACGAGCTCGTCCAGTTGTTAGAACTTTGGCTCGCTTTCGTATCCATTAAAGAATCTGCATCTTAGGTGTCAAGATCCCTGCAATCAGAGGTATCAAATCCATTATTCAAAAATCCCACTATTATAACATACCAAATAAACATAGGGTTTAGCCAAGGACCCGGATCCTCTATCTTCAAATTTCTTTGCAATTGTCTGTAATTGAAACGCCAAGCAAAACAGCCACAAAACGCACCGTTTCATCAAAACAGCCACAAAACGCACCGTTTCATTTGATGAAACGGTGCGTTTCAGAAAATAAGCCCACCATGTGGCACGATCTTAATGGCGAGCACAAAATTGGATGGTTAAAAGCTACCCAAATGCAGAGAATCACAGACAAATCAAATTTAGAGGATCCGGGTACAAAACGGAATATTCACCCAAGTCTCAAGACCTAGCTATATACTCTTCACTTAATAGAATTAATACACTAGAATATCCATTATCATTTTCAATTATTTCGTTCTTCACTATGGACAATCATACCATCCATCATCACATCATACATGCAAAACACATAAATTCCAAGAGATCTAGAGTTTCAAATCTCTTTCAGATGGCATTACAATACTACATAATACATATAACGTAAAAACACTCTTTTCCCCTTTTCGATCAATAATTGCCCTAAATTTCAACATATTCAAGTGAAAAATCAATTCAGAGAAATCCCAGAAGCCGATTCAGTATTACCATAATAATAGGAGGCATGTCTTGTTGAAGCTGAAGTTATCAACACTAGAAAAAGCACATAGAAAATCGAAGAACTGATTAAAGAAAGAGATTTACTTACAAATCCAAAGCTGAATATGATGAATTAGATGTTGGGCTACTTCGTTTTCTGAATTCTGATAGATGAACACAGACAACAAAACACGGAAAGAAAAAAATTAAAACTAAAAAAAAAAAAAGAAGGAGGGATTAGGAGGAAAGAAGACAAAGCGGCTGAACCCCAATGCCTAAAATTTCAGCTTCTGCTACCAAGAAGCTTTCTTTCTTTCTGTTCAACACGGTGATTAAAAAAGAAAAAAAAAACAATATAAATTACCTTGAAGAGATGGGAAAATAAAATGGTTAAACAGTCATTTTGGTCATCAAATTATAGAATCAGTTTCATTTTAGTCCTAAATTTTTATTTTGTTCCATTTTAGTTTCCAAGCTTTCACATTTGTTCCACATATGGTTTCTATTATTATGTCTTATTTGAAGAGTTGAAATTAACTATTTTTTTCATATGTATTATAATAAGTTAAGAAAGTTAACAAAGAGAGAAAAAAATCACTTTTTTTTAAAGGCCAAAGTCCTATTTTGGTCCCTCTGTTATGCTCATTGTTCTAAATAGGTCCCTCAGTTATTTTTTGTTCCACATCGGTCTCTTAGTTATCCAAAACTTGTCAAAGTTGGTCCTTCTAACATTTTCCATCCATTTTTCCGTTAAAAAAAGAAGAAAAATATACTTTCATCCCCAAAAGTTTTATTTTCTTATATTAAGATCTTTTTCTTTTTATAATAGGATCAAAACGTAAGAAAAGGAAATAAATTAAGATTTTAAGTGAATTTGCCCAAAAACACAAGTTCTCTCTCTCTCAAAGTGCCTCATCGGAAACCCAATCAACGACTGCTAGCGTTGCAACCCAAACTGGTCCTCAAACCCCTAGAAACTCGCTGACTGCGGCATTGGGTTCGGCAAAGACGCCGTCGACGGCAAAGGCAGCCAGATCTATGTCGTCACCGACTCCTCCGACAACGACCTAGCAAACCCAACTCCGAGCACTCACCGACACGTCGTCATCCAAGACAAACCCCTCTGGATTGTCTTCTCCGGCAGCATGACCATCACCCTCCTCCACGAACTCATCTTCAACAGCTTCAAAACCGTCGACGGTCGCGGCGCAAATATTCAGATCACCACCACGGCTGCATCACACTCCAATACGTCTCCAACATCATCATCCACAACATTCGCTCCGGCAACACCAACATTCGCTCTAGTCCCACCCACGTCGGATTCAAAGGCATATCAGACAGCGACGAAATCAGATTTAGAAGGGCTTGCTGTGCAGGACCGCACTGAACCAAAGGAAATGGAAGCAAATTTGAGCTTAATGGGTCGAAGAAAATCTATCCAGAGGAGGAAGACAAGGATTCGAAGAAACTTGAGAGAGAGAGAGAGAGAGAGAGAGAGAGAGAGAGAACTTTTGTGTTTTTGGGCAAATTCACTTAAAATATTAATTTCTTTTTTTTTACGTTTTGATCCTATTATAAAAAGAAAAGGACCTTAATATAAGAAAATAAAATTTTTGGGGATGAAAACTTATTTTTCCTCTTTTTTTAATGAAAAAATGGATGGAAAATGTTAGAGGGACCAACTTTGACAAGTTTTGGATAACTGAGGGACCAATATGGAATGAAAAATAACTGAGGGACCTATTTGGAACAATGAGCATAACAGAGGGACCAAAATAAGACTTTGATATTTTTTAAATAAATCATAAATTTATTTTCAATCTATGACTAATGACAAAGAATTTTCTTAATTTTTCTTAGTCAAGTCAATTATTAGTCTGGGCAAAAAAAAAGTCAATTATTAGTTGTTTATCTCATCTATCTACAATAGAAATAATAGTAGAAACTATTCGAAATCATATTTTGTAGATCATAACAGAACCAATACGAAAGTTTGAGGATTAAAATCAAATAAAAGAAATTAGAACCAAAATGAAATGATAACATACTTTGAGGACTAAAATAAGGGTTTGACCAAATAAAATTAATAACTTAGAAAAAGAACGAAGGATAGAGAGAAGAAGACAAAAGATACCCCTCACAAGCAGGACGATTCTCTTTCGTCTTTTTCTTTCTATGGGTGCGTGAGACTGAAAGTCACATAGATCTAATATAATCATCTTTTTTTATTAAATTTTTTAGAGAAAAAAAAAACATAAACGTCGCATGGCTGATCATATATTATTTTTAATTTAATTTAATATTGTATTCTTACCAGAGTACTAAAATCAAATATAGTGAACAGTGATATAGATAAGTGAATGGCTAGGGAGGACTTGCATGGAGATGCCGAGCAAGTTTGACTTAACTAGATAGATATGAGGATATAAATAACTGTGTTAAGTTTCTATGTATATTTTGTATTATTTATTTGTTTTAGGGACTTATGTGCATAGCTGTTATTTTTTTTGGGTGTATTCTGTAATTAGCTCTTTTGTTATTTGGTAGGCCTAGCTGTAAAGTTTCTAGATTCTTCTTCTGAAGAATTAGTCATTCTTTAGACCAATGAGGGTTACCCACCTATTCTCATTTAAGTGTATATATATCTCAAAGAATGATGGAATATACACTGAATTATTCAGCATTTACCCTATTGTCTGATAGTCCTTTTTTATGGTATCAGAGCATAGGTTTTAACTTTTGAGTATTAGGTTAATACTTTTTGAAGCCAATACACCTTTTATGTCGTCATCTTCTTTTGGTGACCTAACTTTACTATGGAGACTACCCCCATTTCTGCTAACACATCGAAGATTGAGAGCACAGGTGCGAGCCTTCAGCGAGTTGAAGATGGACCGCTCGTGCTCTACAACTCCGACCATCCCGGCATGGCCCTCGTTACTTCCCATCTCACCGGCGCCAACTACCTTACTTGGAGCATCGCCGTCAAGACTTCTCTAGAGGCGAAAGATAAAATCGTCTTCATCGACGACACTTATCTGACGCCAGAGGACGAGAAAGAGCACCGGAAGTGGAAGAAGGTGGATTCCATGATAAAATCATGGATTATCAACTCAACTTCGAAAGAAATTGCAGATACGTTGCTTTATTGTCCTTCTGCCAAAAGACTTTGGGATGAATTAGAGGAGAGATACGGAGTGAGCTCGGGTCCTCAGCTATACAAAATCTAGCGAGATCTGAGTTCTATGCAACAAGGTAACCAATCTCTTACTGCATATTATAATAAAATGTACAAAACTTGGGATGAGCTGGATCGTATATCTCCTATTCCTGTCTGTAAGTGTACTCATTGCTCTTGTGGTATGACTGAGAAGATGAAAAATCTGACTGCTTCTACTAGGCTATTGCAATTTCTGATGGGGTTGAATAATGATTTTGAACTAATAAGGAGTCAAATACTTAATTTAGATCCACTTCCTAGTGTTAGCAAAGCCTTTGCTATGGTTGTTAGATCTAAAAGTGAGCAGTCTGTGAGCCAATCTTTCACTGTTGCTGTTAGTGAGGGCAGTGCCATGTTAGCTAAAAATATATCTGCAAAAAATGAGAGTGATGGTAAAATGTATGGCAAGAAAAAAGAGGGAAATAAGAAGAATGATAGGTTTTGCAATCACTGTAATATAACTAGGCACACTAGGGATACTTGCTTCAAAATTCATGGGTACCCAGAGTGGTACAATGAGTTTAAGGACTCTAAGAAAACAGGGGTTGGTAACAAAAAAGCTATTGCAAATATGGTTGGAGAAAATTCCAACCATGATGTTATTTGTGACAATGAAGGAAGCAAGCAGTCTGAGTTGGCCTCTATGGTGACACTACTCATCAAACAGGAGATGGGCAAGTTTCTGAAAGGAAAACAACCAGAAGAGCATGTGAGTTATGCAAATCAGGTTGATTTTGCAGGTAATACCATCTTTGATTCCGCTACTGATTTTTACTTACCTCTAGATTGTGATTCTTGGATATTAGACACAGGTGCCTCGGCACATATGAGTTTTAAATCAAATAATATGCAGCATGTTAAGAAAATTACACATCCTATAAAAATCCATTTACCAGATTCTACTACCAAGCTAGTTACTAAAACAGGTCAAGTGATTCTTCACCCTAAATTAAGCTTAAAACGTGTGCTGTTTATTCCCAGTTTTAAGTTCAATTTGTTATCTGTTAACAGATTAGTTAAGGAGACTAATGTGATTGCTGTGGCTGCTGTTAGGAAAAATCTATATATACTTAATCCTAGTTCCTTTGATCCTCTTGTAATCAAAAGAGTCTTAGTTGCCTATGACTCTAGTTTAAGTATTTTTAATATAGCTGCAGTTTCTTGTAATGTTTTTACTTCCAATAATAAAAAGTCTCATATTTCTGATATTGTTTGGCACCAACGGCTTGGACATTGTCCCTTATCTACATTGTCTAAAATATCTGATTTGAACTGTGATAAAAGTAATGAGTCCTTTATTTGTATTTGTGATGTTTGCCACTTAGCTAAACAACAAAGGTTACCATTTCCCAAAAGCCATACTAGATCCCATAACATCCTAGAGCTTATTCATGTTGATTTATGGGGTCCTTATGCCATACCTAGCTTAAATAATGCCCACTACATCCTAACCATTGTTGATGACCATAGTAGGGTGACCTGGACTTTTCTTCTTAAAAATAAGACCCAAGTGCCTCAAACCTTAGAAACCTTTCTCACCCAAATTAAGATCCAATATGGGAAGCAAGTAAAAATTATAAGAACAGATAATGGGACAGAGTTTGTCAACAATACATGTCAAGAATTCTTCACCAAAATGGGAATTGTACACCATAGAACCTGTGCATATACCCTCCAACAAAATGGGATTGTTGAAAGAAATCATAAGCATCTACTTGAAGTAGCAAGAAGCCTAATGTTTTCAGGCTAATTTACCAAAAAAGTTTTGGGGAGAAAGTATACTTACTGCCACACATATTATAAATAAATTACCTACTGCTGTCCTAAATTGGAAATCCCCTTTTGAAGCCTTCCATGGTCACCAACCATCATATTCCTCTCTAAAAAAACTTTGGATGTTTATGCTATGCGGCAAACACTAACCCACACAAGGATAAATTTACAGAAAGAGCACACAAGTGTATATTTGTTGGCTATGTCACAGGTCAAAAAGGATATAAAGTATATGATTTAGTAAGTCATAAAGTTTTTGTAAGCCGTGATGTCAAATTTTATGAAAAAATTTTCCCTTTTTCCTCTACTTTTAATTCAACAGATGTAAATGTATTGCCTACTCCCATTTACATTGATGAACCCATACCCTCAGATATTACTGTCCCACACACTCCCTTAACAAAATTTGAGCACAATGTTACTGTTTCAGAAATTATTCCAGGTACACCAGATTCTCTAACTGCTGCCACATCACCCACATCCGCTAGCTCAATTGGTTCTGTTAACAATACAGGTAATAATTCTCCTCTTTCTATCTCTACTCTTCCGGCTGAAAATATTGTGCCTTCTAGAGTCAGCACACGTGTTAAACACCCACCCACTTGGCTAAATGATTATGTAACTAACCTATCTTTACATGATGCTTCTTTATTTGCCTTCAATTCTGAACATGCTGCTTTTATGACAAATGTGTCTAAACTTCAAGAACCCCATACCTATACGCAAGCTATAAAAAAACAAGAGTGGATAGATGCCATGAATACTGAACTGCAAGCCTTGGAAGAAAATGAAACTTGGGTACTCACAGAACTACCCCAAGGGAAAAAGGTCATAGGATCGAAATGGGTCTATAAAATTAAAACCAAGGCTAATGGAGCATTGATAGATATAAAGCCCGTTTGGTGGCAAAGGGCTATAATCAAGTGGCTGGGATAGATTATTTGGATAGTTTTTCTCCAGTAGCTAAAGTAGTGACAGTGAGACTTTTCTTTGCTATTGCTACTAGTAATGGATGGGGGATTCATCAACTAGATATTAACAATGCTTTTCTGCATGGTTACCTTAAGGAAGAGGTATATTTGCAACCACCTGAAGGGTACATTAAGGCAAAAAGGGGTGAAGCTTGTAAATTAAAAAGGTCTTTATATGGTTTGAAGCAAGCCTCTAGGGAGTGGAACTCAGAGTTTACTGCACAGATAGTCAATTATGGGTTCAAACAGTCTCAAAATGATTATTGTTTGTTTACTATGACAACTCCTAGAGGTTTTATGGCTTTGATTGTTTATGTGGATGATGTTCTCATCACTGGATGCAGTGAATCTGATATAGTGCAGGTTAAGGAGTTCCTTGACTCAATTTTTACCATCAAAGACCTTGGATATACTCGATATTTTCTTGGTGTAGAAATATCCAGAAGTCCAGAAGGTACTTTTCTATGCCAAAGAAAATATATTTCTGACATTATCATGGACACACACCTTCATGAAGTTGCTATCGTGGATGTACCACTTGCCAAGGGACACAAGTTCCAAGTAGACTCACCTCTCCTTCAAGATGCAGAACAGTATAGAAGATTGATAGGTAGACTGTTGTATCTCAATCTTACTAGGCCAGACATTATGCATTCAGTTCAGCAACTGAGTCAATATGTTCATGAGCCACGAGATACTCATATGCAAGCTGCCCTACATGTTGTCAGGTATGTCAAAGGCACTACTTCTCTTGGGTTATTATATTCTGCATCTTCACCTTTTACATTAGAAGCCTATTGTGATAGTGACTAGGCTTCTTGTCCTATTACTCGAAGATCACTTAGTGGTTATTGTATTTTCTTGGGAGCTAATCCAATTTCTTGGAAAACAAAAAAACAATCTACAGTCTCAAGGTCGTCTTGTGAAGCCGAGTATAGAAGTATGGCAAATACTGTATGTGAATTACAATGGGTTACTTATTTACTTAACGATTTTGAAATTGAAATACCAAAACCCATTGCCTTATGGTGTGATAACAAATCATCCCTACATATAGCATCCAATCCCGTTTATCATGAAAGGACGAAACATATAGAGATTGACTGCCATTTGATTCGAGAAAAATGTAAAGAAGGTTTTATTTCACCTCAACACATCCCAACACAACTGCAAGTAGCTGACATCTTCACCAAGTCTTTGGCCCGGCCTCAGTTTAGCTCTCTTGTGTCCAAGTTAAGCCTTGTTTCTCAACAATTGCCAACTTGAGGAGGGGATGTTAAGTTTCTATATATGTATATTTTGTATTATTTATTTGTTTCAGGGACTTATGTGCATAGCTGTTATTCTTTTTGGGTGTATTTTGTAATTAGCTCTTTTGTTATTTGGTAGGCCTAGCTGTACAGTTTCTAGATTCTTCTTCTGAAGAATTAGTCATTCTTTGGACCAATGAGGGTTACCCACCTATTCTCATTTAAGTGTATATATATCTCAAAGAATGATGGAATATACACTGAATTATTCAGCATTTACCCTATTGTCTGATAGTCCTTTTTTACTATGAAGTTTTGAAACATCTTAATTTAATATATTATTTTTCAATTTTAAGATAGAATTTTAATATAAGAAATTAAATTCTTTTTAGAAAACTTACTATTTGATCCTTGAATTTACACTGAGGCAACTAATCAATCTCTTAATAATCAAAATATACTACTCAGTTCTTGAATTATTGTAATTTGCAACAACTTGATTCCTAGGTCAAATTTAGGGGTCAANTTAATTATCATATAATTAATCAAGGATTGTTATCATAGTAAACACGCTAATAATATGATAACCATTAATTTATCTCCATAAATTAATTAATATGTTCAAAACATATTTATAAAATGATTGGCCCTAGGGCACAATCTCCAACAGATAGATGCCATGAATACTGAACTGCAAGCCTTGGAAGAAAATGAAACTTGGGTACTCACAGAACTACCACAAGGGAAAAAGGCCATAGGATCGAAATGGGTCTATAAAATTAAAACCAAGGTTGATGAGAGCATTGATAGATATAAAGCCCGTTTGGTGGCAGAGGGCTATAATCAAGTGGCTGGGATAGATTATTTGGATATTTTTTCTCCAGTAGCTAAAGTAGTGACAGTGAGACTTTTCTTTGCTATTGCTACTGATAATGGATGGGGGATTCATCAACTAGATATTAACAATGCTTTTCTGCATGGTTACCTTAAGGAAGAGGTATATTTGCAACCACTTGAAGGGTACATTAAGGCAAAAAGGGGTGAAGTTTGTAAATTAAAAAGGTCTTTATATGGTTTGAAGCAAGCCTCTAGGGAGTGGAACTCAGAGTTTACTGCACAGATAGTCAATTATGGGTTCAAACAGTCTCAAAATGATTATTGTTTGTTTACTATGACAACTCCTAGAGGTTTTATGGCTTTGATTGTTTATGTGGATGATGTTCTCATCACTGGATGCAGTGAATCTGATATAGTGCAGGTTAAGGAGTTCCTTGACTCAATTTTTACCATCATAGACCTTGGATATGCTCGGTATTTTCTTGGTGTAGAAATATCCAGAAGTCCAGAAGGTACTTTTCTATGCTAAAGAAAATATATTTCTGACATTATCATGGACACACACCTTCATGAAGCTACTGTCGTGGATGTACCACTTGCCAAGGGACACAAGTTCCAAGTAGACTCACCTCTCCTTCAAGATGCAGAACAGTATAGAAGATTGATAGGTAGACTGTTGTATCTCAATCTTACTAGGCCAGACATTATGCATTTAGTTCAGCAACTGAGTCAATATGTTCATGAGCCACGGGATACTCATATGCAAGCTGCCCTACATGTTGTCAGGTATCTCAAAGGCACTACTATTCTTGGGTTATTATATTCTGCATCTTCACCTTTTACATTAGAAGCCTATTGTGATAGTGATTGGGCTTCTTGTCCTATTACTCGAAGATCACTTAGTGGTTATTGTATTTTCTAGGGAGCTAATCCAATTTCTTGGAAAACAAAAAAAAATCTACAGTCTCAAGGTCATCTTGTGAAGCCAAGTATAGAAGTATGGCAAATACTGTATCTGAATTCCAATGGGTTACTTATTTACTTAACGATTTTGAAATTGAAATACCGAAACCCATTGCCTTATGGTGTGATAACAAATCAGGCCTACATATAGCAGCCAATCCCGTTTATCATGAAAGGACGAAGCATATAGAGATTGACTGCCATTTGATTCGAGAAAAATGTAAAGAAGGTATTATTTCACCTCAACACATCCCAACACAACTGCAAGTAGCTGACATCTTCACCAAGTCTTTGGCTCGGCCTCAGTTTAGCACTCTTGTGTCCAAAAGTTAAGCCTTGTTTCTCAACAATTGCCAACTTGAGGACGGGATGTTAAGTTTCTATGTATATTTTGATGGAGATTGTGCCCTAGGGCCAATCATTTTATTTATGTGTTATTGTTTGAACATATATTTTTGATTAATTTATAGAGATANTATATGTTATTATATAATTGAATTAAATATAATTTATAATTTCATTTTTAAGAACAAATTATGAGTTTTATAAAACTATATTATTAAAATAAAAACTCTTTTTTTGGTCCTTTATGAATGGATCAGACCCTACTCATGTTTTCTATTACAAAATAATTTTTTGCTTTCGTGATTTCGCTTATAGTTTTAAATTAATAAATGTGATCATATTTTTGAAAAAAAAATCTAAATATAACGAATTCAAATTGTAGTTTTATGGGTGATTTATATTATGTTAATTACTATTGTTAGTAGGATAAAGAATTAAGTAGCTGTAGCTTTTATCTTAAATTCTTAATGGGCCTAGATTAAATCATGTTATGGACTAGAGTTTTGATATACTTATGGATAGATAGATTTTGAAGAGTATTTCATTTATCATCATTGTAAATTTAAATTCAACATAATAAAAATTCTTTATTTTTAAAGTATATGTATGTTACTACAATCGAACCACTTTAATCACTTGTGCCAACGGATTTTTATGAGAGATTTTACTCAAGTTGCTCATGAATTCTGAAGGTTGGAAACTTCATTTTGATAGAGTGTCATCGTATCAGATACGTGTCTATATCTGATACCCGTACAACACCCACACAACACATATTCATAAGTTTCAGAATATAAAATCAGTTTTTTATGACTTTATTATGACAAACAATAAAAAATAATATCACATATGACATATATTATGAATAGATATTATATATAATTTTTAAATTTTCATAAGAATTTATAGATTTTTAATTATTTTATATATAAATATATGTCGTGTCATGTAGTATAATTTTAAGAATCTAGCGTGTCAATTTGTCCGTGTCCATATCATGTCCCGTATCCGTGTCACTTTCCACCGGTGAAAGCTATATATATACATAAGGTTAAAGTTCTATTTGTTGGAAAATAGTTAGTAATTAAAGTCTCACATTGGATAAGTTGAAGGGTTGAGAAGAGGGTTCATATGTGAAGGGTCATAACTCTTCATATATGGATGGTCGTAACTGTTTATTAAAAAGTCATGAATATTGAATCATGACAAGTTATGACCAACCATTAAGATTGAACATGAAAAGATATGATTGTAGGAATCTGAAAGGTTGTACATCTTCAGTTTTTCCTCTATAAATCAATCAAGAGATCTCATCTTCAACTTTTCTTTCACAAAATTGTGTTCATAAGATATTATAGTTTTGCTGGCTATAATATCAGGCTTTGTAAAATCTTGGAGGAAATCTGCCATACAAACCCAACAGCAATTGAATAGTGGGGGCTTAATTTCTTTAAAGACAGTGATCACACTATCAAAGCCTATACTATATTCTTCTAACACTATTTTGGTCCCTCAGTTATGCTCAGTGTTCTAAATTCGTCCCCCAGTTATTTTTCGTTTCATATTGGTCCCCCAGTTATGCAAAACTTGGCAAAGTTGGTCCATCTAACAATTTTCATCCATTTTTCTATTAAATAAAAAAACAAAATTAATTTTTAACTCCTAAAAGTTTAAATTTTTTGCATCAAGGACCTTTTTCTCTATAATAGAACCAAAATGTAAAAAATAAAAATAATCTCTCTCTCTCTCATTTTAGGGTTTCTAATTCCAATTTGGGGATTTCTTCAATGACAATTTTAGGCTTTCTAATTCCAATTTGGAGATTTCTTGTTATGCGCAGTCGGAGTCGAGCTCGCCTTGGATTTCTTTAACGTCCAGAATCCTTCTTGCGTTCATGACTTGGATAGCTATATACGCTGCCTCCTTCAATATCATCACTCTAAATTTACTACTACTAATACTAATAATAACAACAATATTATGAATAGGTTTTCAGCCAAACGGGCAAGCCCAAATATCTAGATCTGAAGTGGAATTGCGAGGGATTCGATGGAGGAAAGTTCTTAGATAAAAAAATTTAAACTTTTACGAGTTAAAAATTAATTTTGTCTTTTTATTTAACAGAAAAATAGATTAAAACTGATAGAAGGACCAACTTTGTCAAGTTTTGTATAACTAAGGGACCAATATGGAATGAAAAATAACTGAGGGACCAATTTAGAACACTAAACATAACTAAGGGATCAAAATAGGACTTTGGCCTATACATAATCAAGAACATTACAATTTATTGATATAGAAATCATATTTTATTGAACGTTGACTTGATAAGAAATAAAGAGAATTTGGATTGAAGAGAGAAGGAAAAGGAAGGAGGGTTGAAGTTACGTGTAACAGTGGTTTGCTTCTTTTCATGTTCACATTAACTGGCATCAACCTCCATTTGCAAACACGTGTGCTTCCATCCTTCATGCATGCACATATCACTCACTCTTTTCTTTCTCTTAATAAAAAAAATATATTGTTGTACCAAAAAAATAAATATATGGATGACTTTGCTTCATACATGCTTGGACTTTCATTGATGCAGTGAATAAAAAACCGGATCGGCCCGCCCGGGTCAACCTGGAACCCGGTGACCCAGGCACTAAGCTGGTCCGGGTGAGGTAAAAACCCGCCAACAATTGAACCGGCAATGACCCGATTTAACCCGCTGGTTTTTTAATAAAACCGCCACCCATGACCCGCATTGACCTGTTTCTACTTTTTTTTAAAAAAAAATTGAAATCACAAATTAGAGAAAAAGTACTAATTTTGTCCCTAAACTTTACACTAACTGTCAATTTCTTCCCCAATATTTTTTTACTATCAATTTTATCTCTAATGTTTCACATTTTGGTCAATTTTATCATTTGCTCTTACTTTAGCCAAATATTAACAATAGAATATACGTGACTAATGATATGTAATGTAAAACTGATCAAAAAATAAACTCAAATTAAAAAACAGGATGCAGTATGTTATTAATTTATTGAAGAAAAACTAGTCAAACGATAGAATTGATTAAAATGTAAAATATTGGGGACAAAATTGGCAGTTGATGTAAAGTTTGGAGACGAAATCAGTACTTTAAATTTAAATACTTTTAGAAATTAGAAGTGTTATTTGATATTTATATATATATATTATTATTTTTTTTAATTTGACCGGGCTAACAGTTGACCCGATTAACCCGACGGTTGAACCAGTAACCCGTGACCCGAGCTCTTGTCCGGGTCAATGTCCGGTCCGGTTACTAAAACATTGCATTGATGTCTCTTTTTCAGCACTTTTAAAAAATAAAATATATATAAAACCTAAAGCTAAAAACAATTTTCTCAATTATTAAGAAATTATGAGGTGTGTTTGATTAATTTAAACCATTTTTAAAATTATTTTTAATAATTTGTTTTAAAAAATAAAAATAACAAAAAGTTGTTTGGACAAATTAGTTTTTAAAAATTAAAAGTCATTTTTTGAAAAAGAAAATCAAGCAAGCCTTATCTAGATAGAGTATCTCAACCCTTATCATTCTTTTCTTTTTAAGTATTAAAGGGTTTGATCTTGGTAAGTTCAATTTTTTATTCTATCCCTTCCTTTTTAGAATAATTGGTCTTTGTTTTAGATAAAATTGGTTTCAAATACATAAATATCACTTAGAAATGTATTGTATATAGAGAGACTTAATATGCACATTTTTTTTATTTATGAGAAAAATATATTTTAAGTACTATAGATGTATGTGAACAAAGTCTCCTTTATCTTTCAGGTAAGTTGCAATATTGATATTTTATCTTTTATTTTTTTTTCATGCAATTTTAATTTTACGAGTTTTTCAAAAGTTTCACTCTTTAGTCTCAAACCACTTTTAAACTTGATTTAACCTTATCTAATTTGCTAACGATTCCAATTGACAGAAAAAAAAACTCATTAAGAATAATTCAAAGCTCTGGACTCATAGTATTCAGGTTTGAAACGAGAAATATGTGACTACATTCAGTCGTTAGGATAAAAAAGTAAAACTTTTAAAAAATTTATAGAATTGATACTTTAAGAAAAAAATTGGATTGCAACTTATCTAAAAATAAGGGACCAAAAGTACACTTTGATCAAAAACAAAATACACTTATTTTACTAAGGTCAAAGGTTCATTTTGGTCCTAAATATATGACTTGATGTTCATTTTGGTTTTTTATGTTTCAAAAAATTCATATAAGTCCTAAATGTTGATAAATTATTTCATTTTGATTCCAAACTATTCAATGTGGTCATTTCTCTCGTTTCAAGTTTGAATGTGATGAGTCTAGAGTTACATATTGCTTTTGAAGAGTACTTTCTCTCTCTAGTTAGAATCGTAAGCAAATGAGATCAAATCGGGTCCCAAAAGTGGGCAGCTCATTTCATGATCAAACAAACAAAGTGAGTCATGTATATCTCTCTCAATTTTGAATAATACAAAACTACGAGTTGCTACTAATAAGTCATCTTTGAGACAGTCAGTAGATGAGATCGGGCTCAAAAGTGAGGTTAAGACCAAAAAGTAAAGAATTATGAAAAGTTGGTTCTAAACCCACTTTCGAGGCTGACTTGACCTATTTGCTGACGATCTCAACTAGCCCAAAAATATTCGTTAAGAATAACTTGTAGTTTCAAACTCATCGCATTTGGATTTGAAACTAGAGAGATATGACAATCTTCACTTGTTTGACCGTAAAACGAGCAATCGACTTTTAAGATTAGATTTGATTTCATTTGCTGACAGTTCTAACTGGATAGAGAAAATACTCTTCGAAAGCAATACATAACTCTGAACTCGTCACTTTTGAACTTGAAACGAGAAAAATATGTACATTTAATAATTTGGGATCAAAATGAAATATTTTGTCAATATTTAAGACCAATATGAATCTTTTGAAACATAAAGAACAAAAATAAACATCAGAACATACATTTAGGACTATTACGACCTTTGACTTTTTACTAATTATATAACACTGTTTTGAGTGGTGTGAAAGTCGTGCTAATTGTTGGAACTATATACATGGATTATGAGCTCAGCGGTGCCAATCTTTCAAACGACGAAAAATGACAACCCACACTAAATAGTTTCGTTCAACAAATGCTTTTTTGGTCCGAAATGGTGTGAGACTAAATTGAACATTAATTTAAGCTTCCTGAAGAGTGAAACTTGGGCTTGTATTCTCATGGGATGCCTCATACACTATTACATATATAATATGAATTCCAAATTTTGGAATGTAAAGGATTCTCTCTATGTTGGTTTATGAAATCAGAAAAGCTTCACCTGCTATTAAAATCATGGCAAATCTGGTAAGGCAGAAATTTTAACTTGGAAGGGTTTGAATAAAGAATAAGAGGTGCAAGAAAATCGGATCCGGATCCTCTATCTTCAAATTTCTTTGCAATTATCTATAATTGGGATGCCAGATCCTCTATCTTCAAATTTCTCTACAATTATCTATAATTGGGACGCCAGGCAAAACAACCACAAAACGCACCGTTTCATCAAATGAAATGGTGCGTTTCAGAAAATGAGCCCGCCATGTGGCACGATCGTAACGGCGAGCACAAGATCGGACGGTTAAAAGCTATCCAGATGCACAAATCAAATTTAGAGAATCCAATTTCAAGAAAATCTGTGTATAACTAAATGGCAAATACATGAGATTACTATGCTTTACAAATTTTTCATAGGAACCAACCAGCAAAGTAAGTCACAAAGTAAATAACACAGATAACAACTAGAGCATCAGCATCATATCATAATCATATATCTTCCCTACAGATTGCCACAACTTGATTCTTGTTCTCCTCCAGACTTAGGAGCATAATTGAAAGATTCCGGCATGAGAAAAGGGAATGAATTTGAGTCTTCGAATGGGGGTCGAGCGGCAGCGAATTCATTAAACTCGTAGTTACAGGTTTCAAAGTTCAATGATGAGAGATAATTGATAGGATCATCAATTATACCTTTCACATCCATGATGTTTTGAACTCCATTTCCGCTACTCAAAGTGCTCGATCCGAAGCCGAATTTTATACTTCCTCCCTTATTATTATTGTCTTCCTTAGGTTCCTGATCAGCCAGCCCAGATGGTATTTTAGACTCATCCAAAGGTATCGCAGGTGTGTGCCCTTGGAAGAGAGCAATGTGTCCGAAAAGCTTGTCTTTCCTTGAAAATGTCGTGCCGCATGAACAAAGCCATTTATCCTTACCGCAATGCTTTTCGTGCGTTTTAAGATCTGCTAAGACTGAAAACTTCTTGGTGTGGCATCTGCTGCAAATGTAACTCTTGTCACAGTGTGTTCTTTTGTAATGGTTTTTCACACACAGAATAGTCTTCAGAGGTTGGAACTTCTTATGATCCTTGTTTCGCTTGCAGCCGGCATAGGGGCAGGAATACCTCTTAATGAGCTTCAGTTCAGACTCGGATTTGTTAGGTTTTGCAAGCGCTTCTGGGGTTTTGTATTCGTCGCCATGGCCTCTCATATGCATCCGAAGATTTGCATCTCTCTTGAATCCCTTCCCACATATCGTACAGAAATGCGTATGAGGCGCAAGGATTTCTTCTTTTTCTAGCTGTAAAATTTCATATGAACCTGGTGGAAGGTTCTCACCCTCATCCACATCCTCTTCATCTTTCATTTCATGCTCTTCCATATGGCAGCTTTGCTCCATTTCGCAAGTTTTAGTCAGATCAATCTGGTCAGGTTGATTAGAAACCTTATCTCCAATACTTTGTTGTGGCTGAATACTTTTACTTGGGTCCAATCCTGAAGGGAAGGTAATCCCGGGAATCTGGCCATTCTGTCCGACCGATGGAGTTGTGTTTGTAAGAGTATGCCTGACAGAAGGAAGAAGACTACCGGCAGTAGAGATCAGTTGAACAATAATGGATGTCAGATCAGCAGTAACAAGCTGCTGTTCCTGAGTGACCAATTCAGCCGATTGTCCAAATGGTTGACCTTCCTGACCAACAATCAAATGCACTAAATCCTGGAGCTGATGAATCTTGTCTTCCAGGAAAGAAAGATTGTTCAACATCGCAGCGGGATCCCAACCTTCGAGTTTACCAGTTCGCGATGCGTCACCCATCGGACAATGTTCTTTTGAGTTAGATGGAGGTAGAACAGAAGACTGGGCTCCAGAGGCTTGGTTTAATTCTTTAAATGGTGTGTCAGTCCTGATATTATAATCCGAAACTGAGGAATCTTCCCATCTTTGTTGATTTTGCTGCAAACCGAAATCCGGAAAAGAGGGTGGATCAGGTGGCAGATTTGCTTGCATTAGATTCTGAATAGAGATTGAGGTAGACGACCTCATCCAATTGTTACCACTTTGGCTCGCTTTCAGATCCATCATCAAATCTGCGTCTTAGGTATCAAAATCCCTGCCAAGCAATGCAGCCATGTATAACATTTCAATTAAGGAACTATCAGTGAAGACTAAATGTTGAACAAAAAAATTTCACAATTTAAGGAAAACAGAATCTGGCAAAGCTTGTTACCTTAGGTTAATACTATCAGATTCATTAAACAAAAAATCTCTGCAGCTAATAACATACCAAAAAAACTTGGGGATTTGGCCAAGCAGATCTTCACTTTCTACTAGTGATACACTAGAATATCCATTTTGAACTCTTGCAGATTTCAAATATATTCCTTTCCTCACAATCATACCATCATCTTATCATACATGCAAAACCCATAAATTTTAAGAGATCTAGAGTTTCTAATCATAACAGTTTCCATCCAAAAGCCATAATTTTTTCCCCTTTTCAATCAGTAATTACCCTAAATTTCAACATATATTCAGCAGAGAAATCAGTTCAGAAAAATCACGAAAACAGATTCGGTACTACCATACTAGGACACCCAATAAACAATAACAAGCTTACAAGCAGAAAGAAAGAAAGAAATCTCAGAGAACTGAGTAATCAAAGAAAGAGAGACTTACAAATCCAAAATCTGAATGTGAATCGATTCTGGGTCGCTTTGTTTGTGGGTTGTGGATAGATGAATGAACACAAATAGCAAAAAATACAAAAAGGAAAAGGAGGAGGAAACAGAAGGGAAGTTAAGAGAATGCTTAAATAAGCAGCTTGTTTTCTTCTACTTGTGCTACCAGGAAGCTTGGTTTCTGGGTTCAAATCACACGTGTTGACGATGGAGGAGGAAGTATCAAGATCAGACATGGGGATGTGGATCAAATAATCATAGCCGTCGATTCTTTGTATGAAAGTTTTTGACTTTTTTGTTGTGTAATGTTTTATTTTGGTTGGGACATGGGAGAATTATCATATGATAAATTCTTACATACTCAATCTTATTATCAATTTAGAAATATACTGTAATTTTAAAAGTACAATTTACTGTTTGTGATAATTAATAAAGAATATAAAGATATATTTATTATTAAATTTTATTACTTTAATTGATATTTTAACTAGGGTTAAAAAAAATTATATTTTTACTTTTTAAAAGAATATATTTCATAATTTTATTTTTTTAAAAAAATAAAAATATATTTTATATTAAATTTCAAACAATTCAATACTTAAATAATCAAATTATTATTTTAAAATAAAAATACTCTAGAAGTCAATATTTTATAAAATAAAACAATTGAAGGATAGTAGTGGGAGAAGGAGACAAAATGTTGAGTTTTGATTGGAGTGAGAGATGAAAAGTGGGACTCACACATGCGGGAGATTCTCTGTCGTTTCATATTTTCAAGAGAATGCGAGTGACTTGTAAAATATATATTAACTCTTTTTAACTTTAAAGAAAAAAGTAAATCATATTTATCTCTTTTTTAGGTTTTATTAAATCATAGTGTTAATTATTTTTTGAGTGTCACGTGTGTTATTTTATTTTAATTTTTGTTAGTAAATGTAAATTTTTTGAATTAAATGTAAATAGAGATTACAATAGTTTATATGTCATATTAAATATGTGAACGATTTAATATAATTCTTTGAAAACAAATGTAAATTTATCAAACTTCAAGGAAGATATAATATAAATTACTAAAAAGTAGTATACCTAAACCCCTCCACAATCGCTCGGCTTCTTCTCTCCATTTTCTCTGCATTTTCATACAAGTTTTTCTTAAAATTTTCTTTCTATAGTAGGGAGAGATTGTATTAATTGCAATTCTTTCCTACTTTTTCATCTTTTGTTTTAGGTTTTTTATTGAATAAGTCAGATTTTAATCTCCCTTATCTAGTGGTGGTTTTATCTAGATTTTTTCTGGTTTTAATCTTTCTTTGTGAGAGATTCGATTCCAATACTAAATCTTGTTTAGATTTGGGCATATATACCGGAAAGCATGGAATGTTTCATTAATTTGATGGAAGAGTCTATGATATTTACGATTAGGATGAACACTCTTTTTTTGATAAGCAGAGAGTTTCATAGTAAAATTTTTGTTGGCAACACCAAAATCGATGATGATTTTCATCTTGTAAATAGGATCATTTGTACTTCAATTTGTTATTTTAGTTCAATAATATTTGCAAACTGTTCTTCTGTGTTATCAGATTGGAATCTTCTGACTAATTATAAGTGTCGTTTGACTTTTATTTAATATAGTTTGGCATGATGTTTTTTTTTTTAAAAAATATAATATAAATATATATAAAATTGTGAAGCTCACGTTTGTCTATATATGTTTTGATATTGACACGGTCAATTACCCAAAAACAAAATTAGAGAATTCTTTTTTTTTTTCGTAGAAGAAAAAAAAATTAAAGAATTCAAATACGAGTGGGTTTGACTTAGTTGGACAGAAGTAAAGTCATAAAATATAGTATCGAGTATCGACTATCGAGTTTTCGAAACGTTTTTATTCAATAGGGTGATCTTTTTATGTTAATTTTCGATAATGGTTGAGATATCAACTTTTTTTTATGTAAAAGATAATTTAATGTTATTTTATAAAAAAGATTTTAAAAAATATAAAATATCCAATAAAAAGTAAAAAAAATTTATAACACTGGCAAATATTCTGCTTATGAATGTGTTTGGTACAGTGTGATTTTAGATGTTATAGTATCTCAGATATCATTATATGTCATACTATAATGTTTATAATTCCAAAGGGAAATTTTAAGATATCACTTGGAGTATACTGGCATAATCTTTATTTTTTTTAAACAATTTAATACTAAAAAAAATCTTTTTTTAACCAATCACTAATTATATAGATGCAATTAATNAAAAAAAAAAAAAAAAAAAAGATCAATTTTGCTGCATTAATTGCGTGACATTATTGATTTTCAAAGTTGTGTTAAGCCATGACGAATGCAGGAGACAATGAAAGAATCACTTTAACATACATGAAAGTGACCACAACCAAAAAGCTTTAGCTAAATTGGATGAACTCAAGGCATGAAGCAAAAGAAAAGCGAATATAGCACTAATATAGTAGTGGCCACAACTGAGGTTTGTCTTCTTTTGAGTCCTTGATAAAGAAGAAAAAATGTGATTTCCTCTGTGTATTTATTTAATTATACCTTATTTTATTGATTAAATTAGGCAATCAAACTACTAATGAAGAAAAAGAACGAAATCATTTCAGGTTGATGTTATAACAACTGCCCAAAAGGCCAGAACAGAACAAAGTAATAAACTAATAATGAACTAATTTGAAGCTATACCAATATTCTGCTTCACATCTTTCTAAAGATTTCCAAAGGGAGAATACATTATCCTTCCATGATTAACAACTTGACATATTCAAATATAGTTTCTAGCAAAATCTGAATATAACTTTGAAGATTCTAGTTCTTGGGACTTTTCTTTGTGTGTATGAACAATGGATTTTCGTCAATTCAATTTATGCCTATAGAAAACAAATGAAATGTTTGTTTTAGATGGTGAAAATTGATCCTCTTTTGCATCCTAAACATCTCCATGAAAATGAGACAATCTTAGCATAATAACTCCCACACTCAAAGGAGTTGAAGAGTAATATCATATGACGGCGCAAGCTAAATCACAGTACAGTTTTATGAAGGAAATGTACCCTTTGAGGATCATAAACTGTAAATAAGTATTCAAAGTAGAAGAAACTACCAATTTTCTTATGTTATTTAACACACTATATATATTTATATTCATGTTTCTCATACTGTCAAATGTGCTGTGTCAGTATAAAGTGAGGGAACAAAATGACAATCTATAGGGATTGACTCGCAGTCTTTACCCAAAATTTACACGTCTAACTCTCTTATCTTACAATTTGGTATTTCTCAGAGAGAATAAGAATCATAATATTATCGACTGAATCTTCATGTCAAAAGCATGGTGTGTGAGGCTACGCTGGAAGGCACATGTACCATGAAGTTTATCTTCTGGCAACTGCATAAGAATTAATCTTGCAATGGGATATTTACAATTAGTTATTCAGATAAAAATATAATATATGGAAGAACTTTTTTCAATGAAGGAATAGGTTGATGCTGAGTTGTAAAATAAAATCCCGGTTCATATTTTTTTGTGCAAATATGTAAAAAATTGCACTTAAGTTTTATCCATAATAATAGTACCTTGTGACTTGTGTAGTAATAACAGTAGAATTTCAAATTTATACAGTTCATAATCATATGTTGCAATTTCAACTTCAAAGAGCCCACTGGTACTCTGGTAGTCCCCAAAAATGTGATTTTATGAGAAATTATGCTTATTTTTAGAAGACAAAAAAGTATGCTATTTCATCTGGGAAAGATTTAGAAGCTGAAAGTTAGGATATGGGAAGAAAAGATTCTACCTGCATTGTAATATTGTATAAATAAATGCCCATGATACAGCGAAAGCAAGCCCCTTTTAGTGTAATGACAAAAGATGACTCAGCAGGTTCCCAAGCATGCAAAAACACTTGCATAATTTTGATTTGCGTAGTCACCATTATTGTTCCTTCAAGATTTCCTAAAACAGAACAAATTTTGATTAGCTAATGGAAAATACTGTTGCAACATGATGGTGCAATTGAGCATAAGTAATAAAATCTACAACAGGAAGGTCATTTGAAAAGCAGAGAAATACATAACCAAAGACGTGAAATGAATGAAATTACCATATAGAATCATGTCTAAGGAGATTCTCTCCACCAATTAAATAAAAATATAGTTGGGTTTCTTTCTACGGGGTTATTTTCACTCATCAGCATCATTGTTATCATTCATGTGAAAATATCTTGACAATATTTTTTAATAAAAAAAGTTGTCACTGACTTCCAAATTTTGACTCCTACAACATCAATAATAGACCTAAGATTTGTTTGGAGGTGTTGATTAGTTGAAAGAATTCATGCTCTGCAAAGTTTCAGCATTACGATATAGAGAAACAAAAGTACTCTAAATGAGTTTATTGTTGTTTGGGCAGACACCTTATACGTCTACTTACAATTCTAAATTAGGTATGAACCAGGGGCAGTACCTACAAATAGTACAAGGCTAGCTTGTTAGTGTCACCAAGCTTAGTTTACCGTCGTTGTCATACCATTTCTAACACAATCCTTCAAACTAAAGATTATCCAAACTACTTGTTACAAATAAAAAAACAATGAAAAAAGACTAACTAACAAATATCGGTCATTCATGCTTGATACCAAAAAATAGGTACCATAGTCTATCCTTTAGATGAATGGTATTATGATCAAGAGTTCCTAGCACTTGCCAGTGGTCAAATTTTAGAGTAGTGATAGGCATCCTAACTCACAAGCCACTGTGTAAAATGATTAGCAGACTTCTCAACCCAAAACAGGGGACAATGTAAGTTTGATAGAACAAGAGTATCAGACACTATCTTAAAGCACTTACTTAGGGTTAGATTTGTCATTATATGAGACCTCCTTTTTCTGTTCCAAATACTTGAAGAAGTCAGATAGCACAGTTGTATCATTGTGTGTGTCTCTCTCAACCAACCACTCCTCATGAAGTTGGATATCTACATCCCTGTTAGAAATTGTGATCCACAGTCATGAAATAAAAAATGCTTGAAGGTTGGCAGAATGGCAGCATCGATGTATTTGTTAGAAGAATTTTCGCAAGTAGAAGGTAGCAAGCAGAGGAAGTGAAACCCATTAAGCAAACATGAGGAGGAAAACATAGAAAAAAGATATACTATTACCTTTTCAAGGCCAGAACTTCATAGTTTCTCCTAAGGTAATCAGCATACTTTGTAAGGGCATCCTGCGCATATGGTCTGCCCACAGTTCTTACTGCTGCTGCATTTAATAAAGTCTCCAGTGAACCATGCTTTTTAATAAGTTTGAGAGCAGTCTTCCGACCAAAATCAGGGACCACATGTTGGATGCCAGGAACGCCATCAACTTCGTCACCTACAATGCATCCTACAAAATCATGGAACTAGTTAAATACAGTAATAGATATGTCAGTATTGCATTAATAAGGATAAGAGGAATTAGCTAGTACACAATAATGCAATAAGATATCCTTCATTCTGCGTTATATCTCTGTAACAACACTACTGTATTTCAAGCAATCAGGTTCAATTAGACTACAAAACTTACATAAGTTTTAGCTCATGAAACGCACATCTCAAGTTATCTAATTCAAATTAATTATAGTATTGCTGAAAGATAAACAGAATCCAAACCGTATTTTGAAAGAGAACTTGTAAATTAGTGGTAAGCTCTTACAATTTACAAGTATTTTATTTTTATTGGCATATGTCTCAAATAAGATGTGAATAACAGAATTACCAAATATGAACATAGCCATATATACTCACGGAGGCTCAGATCAGATTGTGGATCACAATTATATTGAGCTCTATAGTGCCTCAGGGTGTAGAAGGACCACCGTTCTAATTCTGGCAAAGGCATAACAATTTGCACATCTTCAGAAATGAGCTGCTTAAAATCCTTATCAGGGGAGGCAATCACGACACGAAATCCTCTACTGAGAGCTTGTCCAGCAAGTGTAGCTACAACATCATCAGCTTCATGGCCATCAACTTTTATAACCTGCATAAGATCATCTACTCACTAATGAAACTAAAATGCTCATAAATAACTACAAATAAAAAATTTACAATAAATTTTCAACGTCTTCCAAAATGGTTGAGAATCATAAACTATAGCTCTAAGAGTAATTGAAAAGTCAATAGTATCAGCTACTTGACTCATATTGACCATAATTATAATCTTATCAACCTAATAGACCAAAATAACGAAGATAACTGGAATTAATGAAGCATCTATAGATTCATGACACATGGCAAAGGCACTGACACATATAGCAAGTCAAAAAATTTAATTGATTTTATAATTTTCCAAACACAACCCCGTGCCCATGGGAGAGGTGAGGGAGGGGAAGAATGAAACTATGCAATATGCATCAATGGTTGTATCTACATCATACATTCATACCATTATACTTCAGAACTTTCATCATTAGAAATACTCAAGCACAATAAAAAGCAATATCCAAACAGTTAGGAAATACAGCTACCTTAAAAGGGAATTCTATGAGATTACAGGTTAATAAAGCATCTATACTTATACTCCATTCAATTTCTAGTCAGAGACAGAAACAAATAATCACCAATAACTGTTTCAGGCCACACATAACAACTGATAGCTGTTTCAGGCTATCTTAAAGTTAAATAAAGAAGTTGAATTCTTTGTCATCTTCTCATCTACTAATAGTTGCAAGGATTTGATTGACTGCATCAATATTTCTTGTAGTTATATATTGGAAACTATACTCCTCTAAACAAACGGCCAAAACATTGAATTTCATAATCAATTTATTATCCTCTAAGGATAAAATGAAAGGTTTATAGGAAAATATCAGAAACACGCATACATTAATTCATTCTTTAATAAAAGTATAATTATTTCAAATGAAGCATATATAAAGCTAAATACCTAATGGCATATGTTCCAACAGAAATCTAGAACAATATAGGTAGAAAGTAAAATTCAAGCCAAAGCATCTCCAGAATGAGGAAATGAATATAACGGTGATGATGGACAAGAACCACTCACAGGCACATTGCATTTTCCAAGAACATCAGTGATAACTTGTTGGGACCTCCCAACATGACCTCTTGAAAATCTTTGTGAGGTTGACAAGTGTCGCAAAAATTTTTTCCTATGAGCTTTGTATGAAGGTAGCAGCTGTCTGCGATGCTCACTACCCTTTTCGCCATCAATTACCTGCTTCAATATATTAATTCATAAGTAGAAACCCCTAAACAAAACCAAAGTGAATCAATTCACCATGAATTCTAGCTTGTTATATCATCATTTTATCTTTTAAGTTAACAAGAAAGAAATATTGGTTCTTAGAATAAGACTTCCAACAAGGAACACCAAGAATAAGACTTCCAGCAAGGAACACCATAATCATAGTTTAACAAGTGACACAACCATACTTCGAGAGAAAAAAAAAAAAAAGAACTGACATCAAATGAAGATGCAATTGACAGTGGCACCATGGAATACAACACTTCAATAGACCACCCTATCAAAGTCTGGGGAAAAAAATTGTCATGTAAATAACCATCCTTGAAATTTATTCTATGCAGGAAAACCAAGGAAAACAACAAAGTTTTTAGGAACTACCACTTTAAAATCATTTGCTAAAACCTCTCAAGTGACAAATCCCAAAGTAGGTAATGATGAATAGCTCTTTCAATGACCAATTGCTTTTGAAACAGAACTTCAATTCCTTTAGTAGAGTAAATGCATAGTAGAGGAAGGCATCAGAAAAACTCACAGAAACTTGTTAATTGTATATGAAACAGAATTATACGTTAAAGTTTCCTATATTCTGTACCATACCTAACACATGTTTCAGTACCAAAATACTCACTTGTTTCGACAACAAATCATGTTTCACCTCACATATCAAGAAATGCTAAAGACCTAAAGTAGAAAAGTAGTAACATAACCAGAGTATTTGTAATTGATAGTTGAACTTGAATGAACTCAAACAATTTTCTAACAATACAAACGCGATTTCAATCGACAATTTCAATGGACACACAAAATTACCAGTACAATTTAGGATATCCATTCAAAACCAACGAATTTATGCAAAGGTGTCCTCAGCTGTAAAATAGGTTACTTCTTCTAACACTGATTGCTACCACTAATTTGATTGACATATCCTACACGAAATAGTCCTAATAAATGGGGCAATGCATGATAACATCATCAAATACTGAGAAAATTCAAAAAACTACCAGCACTGCCAAACGCAAACTATTATTAACAAATAATTTTAATGTAACAAAGGATATATATAGTAACAAAAAGTTAAAACTAAAGCGAGATAGAGAGATAGATTACGGCAATAACAGGGTCGCTGCGACTGACTTCAGAGAGTAAAAGAGAGACCCATCGACCAAAGGAGTGCAAGCTGGGTGTGTTTCCTTCATAGCATAGAGGATTAACATCTAAAAAGAATACCCTCTTCTTTATAGTCTTCTTATCCCGAGATTCACTTTCCGACGGCGATTGCTCACCAAGTGTTTGATGAAATGCCCCAGTGAAAGAAGAAGGAGAAGAGTCAGAAGCTACAACTCTAATATGCTCCTTTCGAGCTTCTGCCCTCTTAAATGTGGCTTGTGTTGTGGATTTTTGAGATGCAGACGGTAGAGAAAAGGAAGAATTGCAAGGGAAACGAGGGTGAGTGCAATAGGCACCAGGGGATAGAGCGATAGCTACTGTTTCCATGGTGAAAATAGACATGACGAAGAAGAATCACAGTGTTGAATTGATTCACTTTAGTTATTTTATATTTTTCTTCAAGATTAATTTATTTGTCAATAAGATTAAGGAAAAAGTACTAATGTAGTCTCCAAACTTTACATCAACTATTAATTTCATCCCTAATCTTTTTTTACTGTCAATTTTGTCCCCAATATTTTATATTTTGATCAATTTTATCTTTTAACTAACTTTTTAAAATAAATTAACAACAGACTGCATCATGTTTTTCAATTTGAGTTAAGATTTGAATTCCTTTTTATATTATATATCATTAGTCACCTAAGTTCTATCATTAATATTTGGCTAAAGTAAAAAATAAATGATAAAATTGATCAAAATATGAAGTATTGGGGATGAAATTAACAATAAAAAATTAAGAATGAAATTTACAGGTAAAGTTTGGGGACTTTAAGATTAAATAATATATATATTTTTTTTTTGGTCATCACTTCCAACGCTCAACAACATGATGGGCCCAACGATTAGCTGTGAAGTTATTAAACTTGAGGCCTGTACCTTGGGCTCCACATAGAGATAAGGCCCAATTTAAAGCTATCTTTCAAACATGAAGATAAGACTTGTAGATCATGTTTAATAAATGAATCACCTATATAATAATAAGGTGAAAGGTTCATTTTGGTCCTAAGTGTATGCCCTAATGTTTAATTTGGTCCATTATGTTTCAAAATGTTCAAATTGGTCCTAAATGTTGACAAAATGTTTCATTTTGGTCCAAACTATTTAATATAGCTCGTTTCAAATTCAAACGTGACGAGTTTAGAGTTACATATTGTTCTCAAAGAGTACTTTCTCTATCCAGTTGGGACCATCAACAAACGAGATCAAATCGGTCATTAAAACGACCGCTCGTTTCATGATCAAACAAGCAAAGTTAATCATATATTTCTCGTTTTAAATTTGAATGCGCTGAATTTAGAGCTACGAATTCCTCTTAACAAGTCCTTAAACTTGAAATGAGATACAAGAAAAATATGATCAAATTCAATAATTTGAGACCAAAATGAAACATTTTACCAACATTTAGGACTAAAATGAAATATTTTGCCAACATTAAAGACCAATTTGAACATTTTGAAACATAATGGACCAAAATAAACATTAGGTCATACATTTAGGACCAAAATGACCCTTTGACCTAATAATAATAATAGAATTTAGATGCAAGAAACAAGTAGAAACTCAAATATTTGTTAAAATGGTGTTTTATTCATTCACAATGTCTGATTGTTTTTAGATAAATTCAATTAATAAAATAACAGTTCAATATACTTAAAAGTGACAATTGATGCACATATGTTTAACTTTCACCTTGCTCTACTTCTAATGTTTTGTGATGCCTAACATGGAAAATTTTTATAGTAAAGTTTTTCATAATGAGTAAACTAATTAATATGTTGCGAAATTTAGTTCAAACATTATAATCAATAAGCTAAAGTATACTTTTGATCTCATATCCTTTTCTCAAGTCTCAATTTGGTCCAATATTTTTGTTATTGTATTTTTTGTCTCATATCTTTTAATCTCACTATTAGTTCCACCATTAGTCCCACAATGTAAAACCTTTTACAAAGATATGAGATCAAATCTGCAACTTGACCAAAAGATACTGGATCAAATTGAAATTTGAGTAAAAAATATGAGACTAAAAGTGTACTTTGACCTATCAATATTTAATTACAAAAATAGCTTCCCAACTCAACTTTTGCTGATTATTTATTATTAAGTAATGTGAGAAGCTCAAAATTTAACCGTTTCATTGCATGCCTGCATACATGATTCATACAAACAAAATGTCTCAAAATTTGGTAGGTGAAAAGTGAAAACCGAATTGATCTTGTGGTGCCCAAATATGATAAGTATATGATTTTTCATGCCTCATTAACTCTGAGAGGCTAACTTTTCCACAAGAAAACTCACAACTCATCAATGATCAATCAATTTTAGCCATACCTTTTAAACGTAGAAAACAAGCCAAACAAAACCAGTAGTTTTTATTTTTATTTATTTATTTGTTTATTGTGGGTACTTATATATTACATAGCAAATTAGCAATACATACCAGTTGGCACCAAACCAAACACCTTATAATTAATTACTTGTTGAAGACTCAAAATTGACTTGGTGGTTTTGAATTAATTGCACATAAATGAATATATCTTGTGATTGTGGATTAATGTGTGTATTTGTGTATGGTGTGTGAGGAAGGGAAAGATCACTATCTAACTCAAAACGTGTCCTTGTTATGAATAAATTTGGGATGGAGTGTTAGTGGTGCAATATCCCTTTCACCATCACTCTTGTATAGTCAACACTCAACACATTTCTTTGGAAATTTAACTATCACTCACATCACTTCCTCCTATCAATCCGGCGAAAATAACTACTACACTTCTTCCTTATACATTTAAACTTACATCTTCTACTTTGTAATTCTAGGTTTTGGTAGGGTTTACTTTTTTACTACCCGAAAGAGTTTCGATATTGATTTTCTGTGAATCTCATATTGTTTATTGATTTAAGAATTTTGAGTTCAAATTCAAATTATGAAGTTGTTTAAATGTTAAATGAGATTAATGTGAATTGAATTCAACGACAATATGATAAAACAGGGTTAGAAAAAAAATATCTTTGAAAAACTAAATGTGTTAATCCAATCCATGTTATTTCAGATAGAATTCCTTGAAATTTGTTGCATTACATCTTCAAAAACCCACCATTTGGACATGTAAGAACAAGGTGGCATCTATTGCAAGACCAACATGTTAGGGTTTTGGTAAGTCTTTTAATTGGTTGGTTTATTTGGTTTTGGCATTTGTATGTTTATGGGGAGGCCTATGAGTTTTGACCCTACCCATGAGAGAGAGAGGCCAAGATTAATATCTCCCTTGAAGAACTAAGCTGAGCAGAAAACATGAGATTTAACTTTTAAGAGATTCCTTTCTAGTTTAGGTTTTTGTTGAAGCAGTTGAACTAAAAAGAAATCCAAAAAAGAACCTCCCTACTCTTAACACAACCACCATAGGTCCCCCACCAAACCTAACAAGAAAGAAAGTGAGAAACCCATCATCATTTCATTCTCAAAATCCAAACTTTCTGCAGGTTTCACAAACCTATTGTGATTAAATTAATTAATACCCTTTTTTCCCATATGGCCACAGATCAAGAATTCAGCTTTCCCACCATTAATGACTCCTCCTACCCTTTCTCCATTGATTCTCCTCCTCTCTGGAATCTGTCTCCTGCAGCATCTCCTAATCCCTATGGTGGAAGTTTTGTCAGAGAGAGTAGTGAAGAAAAAGCAGGCAAGAGGATGAAGAGCTTATCATGCATAGAGATCAATGGCATAAGAAGAATACATGATGATGATGATGATGATGATGATGAGAAGGAGAAGATGGATTTGTTGTGGGAAGATTTCAATGAGGAATTGATGTCTTCAAGAACAACAACAACTACTACTACTACTAATACTACTTCTACAACAATAACAAATGCATCAAGTTCAAGAGATGAAGAAGTTGAAGAATCAAGAACAGTGGCTAAGAGAAGAAGTAATAATAATGCTGCTTTGATTCTTCCATCTAAGAATAGTGGTAACAGTAATAATAACAGGCCTGGCATGGTGGTGCTTGTGAAGGTCCTCAAGAAGCTCTTCTCTCTTAGCAATTCTCAACCCAAACCCAGAAACAGAGTAGCACCATAATTTTTTGAATTTATTTTTTTTTTGGGAATTTGGGGGTATAATTTGGAGTTAAGAGAGGGTTTAATGTGTACATGTGAACATATAGAGTAGTAAATATAAATTATAGATTCTGGGTTACAAAGTTATGATGTACTTTTGGATGAAGGAGCTATAAGCTATTCTTTCTGTGTTCTGAGTTTTTTTTTGGTCTTTTGTTTTTCATCCTTCAGCTTCAAGTTCTAGCCAAATTGATGAGTGATGAAATTTATTTCTGTTTCATACACAAACAAAAATGGAATCTCAAATCCCCACAAGGGAAGAAAAGTTTAATTAGTTATTTGGATGTTTTTTTTATACTTTTCAATAAAAAGTATAGTATATGATATTTTCTTTTAAACAATCAACGACATAATGCTTATTTAATTAATTGATTAATTTTCTTTTAAATAATGCTTATTTTCTTTTCAATAAAAATTAATGTTTTTGATAAAAATATAAAATATTAGCATGTTATATTTTTATCAAAAACATTAATCAATTGTTGTCAATGAATCAATCAGTTATCAGTGCACCCCACAGCTTTAAGTTATTATAAACCATAATCCTTAAATTTCTTTTTAATTGGAATTTATAATTTTAGAATTACACTAGTAGTAACACTCTTTGCAAGAAACTCTCATCCAAGCCTATATTTTCTCAAATGTGCTGATTTTGTGATCTAAAATTGTAAGATGAGATATTCATGTCAAATTCAGAATCAAAATTTTTGCTTTATTGAACTAAAATTCCCCAGTTGGATCACTAACATGATTTTAAAATACTAATTAACTGTTTTTTAAATGCTAACTTAATTTAAAATAGTTTTAAAACATTAAGTAATTATCTACATATTCTTTTTATTAAATGTGAAGTTTGGTCAACGCGTAATTTATAATTTGTGAGCTGGTTTGCAATAATTTTTTGGCCCAAGATGCTGAAAACCAAGTTGGGCGTTACAATATTGAACGCACACAAATTGAAATTTGTCCTCTTGTAAGCGCAAGAGGCCAAGATTAACACTTCTCAATTTAGGGTTTATGGTTTTTGAATAAAAAAAAGATCTTTTTGTTTTCTTGTTTTTGGTGAATTCAACAGTGACCACTCCACTTTCTTTCATTTCAATTTTACAACACAGTCGGCTGCTAATTACAAATTCGTTAGTATTGATTCTGAGGCAATTCCCCATTTCCCGTCAAGGTATTATTAGCTGCTCTTCCTGAACTTCATTCATCTCTGTTCTTTCTCTTTGCGTTCTGGGTCTGCGAAATTCTCATTTTTTTCTTTTGCTTTCTGTATTTCTATTCTAATGGAGGCATATACTGAAAAAATCTTCAATCTTTATGATGCAGGTTTTAATGGGTGTCATTGATGTTTACAACTCTCCCACTTTTTGCTTGACTAAATCAACCACAAGTCTTCATCATCGAGTTCGTCTGAATCAGAGGAAGTTTGTGGCCATGGCTCCTACCACTCCCGTTCAACAAGTTGATAAGGGTCCGGGGCATTTGACAGGTGACTACTTCATCAGAGAGCATTTGAGGAAGTTGTCACCATATCAGCCTATTTTGCCTTTTGAGGTAATCTATAATTTCTATCCACTTTCTGGTTCTCTGTTTTTCATTGGTAATCTGTGGCATTGTCATCATGTAACTTCTAGAGTATTGTGTGGATGGAGTAGGAGTACATTTGAGGATTAGTATTTTAGTTTGTGTTCGGATTTTGACTGCATACTTGTGAAATTGTTAGTTTGGTTTCTTATCTAGTGAGGTGAGTGGCTTATTGTGAAAAAGTGAGAGGAGTCAAAGACTGATTAATGGTGAAGATTAAGTTTCTTATCAATGAAATGAGATAACCCCTTATGTGTGTTTGAAAGTCACTTCCCTTGATTTTTGCGTCTTAACGGTTAATTTTTTATGCAATGGTGGTTAACTGGTCATTGACTTTTTTAATCTCTCACAATAAACTACTCATCTCATCAGATTTAAGATACACGCTCATAGATATTGCCTATAGGTAAATTGGAATTTTGTTACTATAATTTTCATTTTTTTCCTTTTTTTCTCTCTTCCTCTGAAACTGTAATTTAGTGGGACCTAAATTTTACTGACATTTGGATTGACCAGAGTCATTTCTGTGGAAAAATCATTGTACGTTCTGATGACACAAAGAATGGCTTATGTTACAGGTTTTATCTACCCGTCTTGGACGAAGGCCTGAGGAAATTGTTAAGTTAGACGCAAATGAAAATCCTTATGGTCCTCCTCCTGAGGCAAGTTTTTAGATGGACATTTCTGCCTTCATTTTCTATACAGCTGAGTAAAAAGGAACAATTTTTTTTATGGAATTGACTGTCATTAAGCTTTGAATGAGATTAAAGTATCATATTCTCCTTAATTTTTAATGTTGAAGGTCCAATCTAAGTGAATGCAAATGCAAGATTGTCTTTAGCTGTACACCCTTGTATTGTCTACTTAGTTGACAACTAGATGTTTGACAGGTGTTAGAAGCTCTAGGATCTATAACATTCCCACATATATATCCTGACCCAGAGAGCCGCAAATTGCGAGCAGCCCTTGCCGAAGATTCAGGCCTTGAATCTGATTACATTCTTGCAGGATGTGGTGCAGATGAGCTTATTGATTTAATCATGCGGTTAGAAGCAAACCCTATCCCTTTTAAATAGGTGTTAAATTCCTATTTCCTTGAATGTTAAAGCATAGTTATGTTATTTTATTATGTTTATGCATGCCTATATGGATTTTACATACTCCAGTTGTGTGCTGGATCCTGGAGACAAAATTGTGGATTGTCCTCCTACCTTCACAATGTATGAATTTGATGCTGCAGTTAATGGGGCACTAGTCATCAAAGGTCAGAATATGCGTCCCATCTTTAAATGATAGATTCTTATATGCACATCTGTAAAATAGAAAGACTAATAATAATACAAGTCCTAAAAGGATTGAATTGTGGATTACAAAAATGTTATATCTTAGTATTGTACATGCTTAGCCTTTTAGTTATTGTTATGTTGCAATATCAGAGAATCAGAAATGTCTGATAGTATTCACGTAGAAACATGAGGTATATATACACAAGGCTAAGGCTTTCCTACCTACTTATATTAAATACATACTTCTCAACGACCCATATTAACTCAACTGTCAACTACTTGCATAACTCATATCATAACAGTTATCAACTGAAAGGGCTTGGGTTACATGACTGTTAGATTTTGTTTTTTTTAAACGTACCTTCCTTTTGTCTCCCCTTTCTCCTTTGGTTTTTCTTATTGTATACTATCTAATGTAGATGTGTATAATCATTTTCCTTATCCACGATTCAGTTCCAAGGAGGGCAGACTTCAGCTTGAATGTGGAAAGCATCAAAGAGGTTGTTAAACAAGAGAAGCCCAAGTGCATATTTTTAACATCTCCTAATAATCCAGATGGGAGGTGATTGTCAAGCTACATTTCTTCTGCTCATTTTAGAAGTTAGATTCTTATCTTATTATCTTCCTCGCCATACTATCATAATTGAATAATTTAGGTGCTGAATCCTTATTTGGTTTCCTTTCACCCTATCCCCTAGCTGAAACTTTCTTTTTAATTGGAGTTACTGTTGAGACATATTGGTTTTAATTGTTTTCTTCTCTGGTTACAGTGCAGTAAATTGAATAATTGACTAGACAATTGATAGAGATTTGGACAGCCATTAGGGCATAATCTCATATCTGTTTGGGCGATAAGGTCTTAGCAATTCAATTTCACATTTTCCTCAAATATATACATTTTTTCCTCCAACAGTGTCATACTTTGTGATTTAGCAATTATCTAGACTAGAGTTACATCAATAATAGATAGAAATTCAACTTCCCCTCTGTAAATTTCTGACCAAGTACATGTTGCTAATAACTGCATGAACAGTGTAATTGATGATAAGGATCTCTTAAAGATACTTGAGCTTCCCATATTGGTGGTGCTGGATGAAGCATACATTGAGTTTTCAGGCATCGAATCCAAGATGAGATGGGTGAAGAAACATGAGAACCTGATTGTTCTTCGGACATTTAGCAAAAGAGCTGGTACATTTGTTCTTTTTCTTTTCCTCTCATTACTTGGAATTCACTATGCTCTATCTAAATAGAAGTTTTTCACAGAAGCAGTACAGGGAAATTGAAAATCTGCAGAGGCTCTCTAGTAGTGTTATTATGTGTTTGCAGCTTAGTAACAGTTCTACATTCCATGTGCTTGTCTTGAATCAGTCATTCGTTACCTGACTAAATAATTACCGCAATTGTTGCTGAGATTTTTGTTTTGTTTTGTTTTTGTTTTTATTTATGTTTTTGGTTTTTTATGGTTAGGACCCTCTAGAGTCCCTTCCGTTTCACTTTAAGATAGATGATATTCTTGAAATAATTGCCAGGTCATGGGGGAAGTAACTTGTTAGAACCCCAGAATCTAGGGTTAGAGAAAGAGGGATTCAAGGAGGAGAATCTCCATACTTGAGAAGGAGAGAAAGAGAGAGAGACAGTTTCTGAATATTTCATATATCATTCATATCCTACAATCAACTTACAATACATATATATAGACTTCCTAAAAACTACCTTCTATAACTACCTACATTTCCTAAAACTACCCCATAATAACTACCTACATATAAATATAACACATGATAACAACTACACATAATACACATAATAATAATAACACATTCAGAACTTACAAATATAATAAATTATTCCTAATTATAATATATAAAATACTTGTATCCTAACATAACTTCTGGTTGAGTGGATGAATTAAATGTAATGAGGCAATGTCATGATTCATGAATGGAGTATGTCATGAACTGTTGTTGGATATGATGAGAGAGTCAACTGTACTAGTATTTTCTAAATGCGTTTATTAATGTATTTATGGTGGATGTCTAATTACATAATCTTTAAAGCATGATGATAAATGAAGGTACATTTTTTAATAAAACAATACACGCTGGTAGCCCCAAACTCCAACTGAAGGTGATGTTTGAGTTGTTTGCTGATGTACAACATGTAGATGGAAGAGCTTCAATATAAAAGGGCCAACCTTATACAGTATTGAGTATTAATACCAGTGGTTGAAGTGGAAAAGGATGTCTATGTCCACACTCCACACGTGAGAGCCATGGTAGAAGAAATAGTTTATACAGTATTGATTTATGAAAGTGAACTTGTTTAGTGCCTCTGAAAGACCTTTAGACCAAGTATTTGCATCAACAATTCCAATCCTAACGAATGATATTGAGTATTAATACCACATATTTTCCTTAGAGAAACATATTATTTTGTTCTTGGTCAATTTTATGGTACCAATAAAATTTTGTCTATGTCCACACTCCACACGTGAGAGCCATGGTAGAAGAAATAGTTTATACAGTATTGATTTATGAAAGTGAACTTGTTTAGTGCCTCTGAAAGACCTTTAGACCAAGTATTTGCATCAACAATTCCAATCCTAACGAATGATATTGAGTATTAATACCACATATTTTCCTTAGAGCAACATATTATTTTGTTCTTGGTCAATTTTATGGTACCAATAAAATTTTGTCTATGGTTTCTCATGTTCCTATGTTTCATGTAAAGTGTAAGCCATAATTTCTCGAGTTTCAAATGAATTTCTGTTTCAGGTTTAGCGGGACTTCGTGTCGGATATGGAGCCTTTCCTTTGAGTATGATTGAATATCTTTGGAGAGCAAAGCAACCTTATAACGTATCTGTTGCTGCTGAAGTTTCTGCATGTGCAGCATTGCAGAATCCTACCTATCTAGAGGTTACAGATATGTTTTATGTTAAATTATTTTGTTGGTCCCCAGATTTTTGCTTGGCATTCAGTTTGATCTCTATAACCTACAAATTTGTAATTGAGTTCCTGTCTTTTTAAAAATTTTCAATTTGGTCCATTATTAAATCTGCCAGTGTATAGTTATATTTTACTGACTTGGCTAACCTTATGTATTCTTGATACTCTAAATGTATATTTTATGCCTAATAACCCCAGTCACTTAACCTAGTTGGCATGTGATGTGTCGCATATGAGTAAATTTAATTTCATCACTTACCTTTTTTTTTTTTGGTCTGAATTTCATCACTTACCTTTGCCCCTTCTGTTTGCATGAGTTGTTATATTCATAAAAGAGGTGCATGATTAGCTACATCAACATTCAACATAATTTAACAGTACTTTTTTTTTTCGTAAAAAAAAAAAAAAAAAAAAAAAAAAAAAAAAGTTCAGGTGAGTTGGGCCCCGGGGGCTCACCAAGGCCAAGGCAGGCCTCAAGGCTCTATGAGCGCTTATAGAGGTACTTATAGATTGCCTACCAACAAGGTCCTCACATCGGCAGCGGGATTCGAACTCATGACCTTGTGGGTTATGAGTTGACTCCTTACCAACTGGGCCAACTTTTGTTGCAAGCTTAAATAACAATATTAAATAAAAAAAAAGGCAAAAATGCAGAAAACTCCCCTTGAACTTTTGATTGTGTGCAAATAGCACCTTTTGCTTAGATTTTTATTAAAAGTGTTTAGAATATTGGTGCTGTGATTAAAAATAAATAAAGATCTGTGCAGTAGCTTGGGCTTCTCTATTACTGACGATTTAAGCATGTATTTGGGTGTGCCTTTACTTCATAAGTGTGCTAGTAAAGAGACCTACAGTTATGTTGTGGAGAAGGTTATTGCCAAGCTCTCTTCTTGGAAGGTTGGATGTTTGTCCTTTGCTGGAAGGTTGACTTTTGTGAGTTCAGTGGCAATGGCTATCCCTAATTATTCTCTACATACTGTTGTTCTCTCTTCTAATGTTTTTGAGGAGGTTGAGAGGAAGTGCAGAAACTTTCTTTTGTGAGAAGAAGAAAACTCATCTGGTTAGTTGGAATACAGTTTGCAAAGAGAAGAGCACGGGTGGGTTAGGTTTGAGACATCTAAAAGATAGTGGTGCTGCATTTATGGTAAAGCTTATCTTGGGTTTGGTTAATAAAAAAAATGCCTTATGGACTAGAGTCCTAAGGGCCAAATATGATTGTGGGAATGATGTTATTCCCAATATGGTTAAGAATGAGAATTCGAGGATGTGGAAAGGTAATGTATAGTGAAGTATTGGAACTCCGTTGAGCAGGGTCTTAAATGAAATTAATGATGGCTTGAAAGCCAAGTTCTGGACTGATGACTGGGTGGATGGTCATGGTAAGCTTCTTGAGAATGCTAGGTGTGAAGTGTTTGAAAATATGTTGAAGAAAGTTGTCGGTGGCAATGTAACTAGTGAGGGTGCTTGGAATTTGCAAAAGCTTTCTGCTGTTGTTTCTAAGGAAACTGTGGATAAAATTCTGGAGATGCATGTGCCCAGGATTTAGTATGGTATGGATGATGTTTTCTGGAAGCATACTTGGATTGGTGAATTTCCAGTGAAGCCTGCTTATGGGAAATGCATTCAGAATGTTCATAGTGATGGTGATAGAATTTGGAAGAAAGTGTGGAAATGGAGAGGCCTCAGAAAATTTGCACTTTTCTTTGGCTTGCTGTTCAAGATAAGCTCTTGACTGATGTTCAAAGGTTTAAGAGATGAATGGCTTGTATGAACAGCTGTCATAGGTATGTTGGCGGGCAGGAATCAGTTATTCATGTCTTGAGGGACTGTGTGAAAGCTAAAGAGATTTGGATGAGGTGTAGATGGAATGAGTTTTTGTCTGGCTCTGTGAAAGAGTGGATCGGGAAAGCAATGGGGAATTGTTGGTGTTTTAGTGAGGCACATTGGGATCTTATCTTCGGCTTTACAGTGTGGTCCCTCTGGAGGTGGAAGAATAATGAGATTTTGGGTGATTGTATGTATGTTGGTCTTGATAAAGTGCTGTCCATTAGAATGCTTGTCAAGATTTTTGGTGATGCTGAGGAGCTTCTGGGTGTCTTGAATAAGAGTGGAAGGAAGTGTGGTATGAATGCAGCTAATTGAGTGGCTCCTGCTTATGATAGAGTGAAGACTAATGTTGATGCTGCTATTAATGACAGTGTATCAGTTGCTGGTTGTGGGGGGACTTTTAGAGATAAACATGGTAACTTCATTTTGGGTTTTAGCTGGAAATTAGGGGCTGGTGAGGTGACCCAAATGAAACTTTGGGGTATTTGTAGTGCTCTTGAGTTGGCATGGAGGGAAGGGTTCGAGAAGATTGCTGTTGAGACTGACTCATTAGAGGCTTCGATAGCAACTCCTGCAGAACTCTTGTCTGTGACAAGATTGCTGACTTGCTGAAGAAGGATTTGGATGTGGTTTTCTCTCATATAGAGTGTAATTAGTGCTGATGCTTGTGCTAAGCTAGCTTTTGATCTGGATTATCGCTGAATGTAGTTATTTTTCTGCAGTATATTAGGAAGGATAGTGAGGGGCTAGGCTGTACTTGGCCTGGATAGTCTTTTCTGTTTCCTCTTTTGTAACCCCCCAAAAAAAAAAATTCAATAGTAGCCAAAAAACTAAAAAAATGTGATTTTTTCAATGAAAAGTTTAACAAAAAGGATTATTTATACAAAATTAAAAGTTCAAGGAGTCTTTCATCACTTTTCAAAGTTCAAAGGTGGTTTTCTACGTTTTGGCAAAAAAATAAATAAATAAATATTAGTGAACCCAGTTTTAAACTTTTAAATCATAAGGACTAATTTTAAAAGTAAGTAAATTTCTAGAGATAAACAGAATAGTTCAAGCTGTATTTTAATTGGCTATGAGTCTGTGACCTTGTCCATTGCCTCATTTGAAAGCCATTTCTTTTTTTGGTTAGTAATTGAAAGCCATTTCTGATACTTCAACCATACATACAGAACGTCAAAGATGCTTTGGTAAAAGAAAGAGGGAGGCTTTTTGATCTTTTGAAGGAAGTTCCATTCCTCCAACCATTTCCAAGCTTTTCAAACTTCATTCTTTGTGAGGTTACGTCTGGAATGGATGCAAAGAAAGTAAAGGTATATATATCTTGCTCCTCTATCATACTTATTACTGCTTTAATAATCTAAAATCTTTTTGGGTACCGTGGTTGCTCATTTTCATGTACCTTTGAGGTAAAATGAGGATAGATGTTGATAAAAACTACTAAAACTATACATGCTGAGCCAAAATAGTAGTCTTTTTTAGTATACAAAGGTATTTATTTTTGTTGTTGCCATGCTGTAATTTAGTTAGAAATGGGGCAATTTGCTTTCTCCTAGCTTTTGATTCTTCTTTGGCGGCCCAATGCACGAGGCTCCCACTAGGTGGAGTCTGGGGAGGGTCAAGATGTACGCAGCCTTACCCCTGCTTTGCAAAAAGACTGTTTTTAGGATTTGAACCCGTAACCTCTTGATCATTAGGCAGCAACCTTACCGTTGCGCCAAGGCTCACCCTCTTTCTCCTAGCTTTTGATAATTTGTTAAAAATGTATGGAATTCAGATTTTATGAACCTGCATTCTTTATCCCATGTCTTTAATTCTTTCAAGAGGGTAAGTTAGTACCTACTGGGTTGTAGATAGCCTATGAAGCACGGATATGTTAACACATTAAATTTCAAAAATATGCAAAACACGACATGGCGTGACATAGAAGAACAGAATCAGATTTGACACTATCTTATGTTCTAAGTATCAATGTATCATACATGATTATATTTCCAAAAAATCTTGCAAATAAAAGGATCTTAAACTATTTTTAAGGTATCTTATCAAGATGGGTTTTTTAGTTTCTCATTCTAATTCCTTTTCGTTATTTTTCCTTTTAACCATGTCCATTACAAGTCTGAGTCATGTTCAACGTGTTTCCCAGCTAAACAGATAATTTCTTTCTATTCTTACACATTAATACACATGTCATGGCGCAGTGTTGGTGTCCAACCTGTGTGAAAAATTAGTGTCCATACTTTATAAATGGCATGTCTCCAGTTTTCCACAGTCTTGTATCCCTTATTAGTTGCATTTCAAAATACTTTGTTGTCTGAAAATTGTACAAGCCATGGGTAAGAATCAGAGGCATCCTGGTTACGAGTGTTGTTACTGTATATAACAATATGAATAAACATACTACTTGGTCCCTAAAAGAGATACGAATTAATAGTTCAACCCCTAAAAGTTTAGATTATACACTTTAGTCATTGAAAATCTTGAAGTAATACAATTTATTCCCTTAAGCTTATTTCATAGGTACTAACATGTAGGAACCAATGATTAAAATGTATTGGTTTCATGACATTCGAGGATTAAAAAGTATGAATTAGACTTTCAAAGATTGAACTGTTACCTCGCATATCTTTTTAAGACCTGTTTATGTTTACTCTATTAATATAACTTCAACATCAAATTTTGGACTCACCCTCACCACTTAAAGCAATTAACAAGAATTCTGCATGTTACTTATTTGCAACTATGTAGGAGGACCTCGCACAAATGGGTGTAATGATTCGTCACTACGACAAAAAAGAGTTGAAAGGGTATGTTCGTGTATCTGTTGGGAAGCCTGAACAAACTGACATCCTCATGAAGTGCCTCAGGAGACTGTATTAGTTCGTTTATCTTCAAACTATTTATTACTTGGGAGAACTTATGATTCCAAAGGGCAAATTTCAATGTGCTGAAAAAGTTGAAACACACAATGGATAAGTGAAATTCTTGTATTTCCCTTGTGTATGGTATAAAATTGATTGCTGTACTTTTGTGTTCATTTCAGTCATCGAAGCCCATTACTTTACATTGCTTGGCCATATTAGGTAAGTTAGTGTCATAAATCATCTTAATCCATTTGTTCCTGACAGCCTACATACATAACCCCTCTGAAAATGGCCAAATTTCTTGCATCAAATATGTTATGTTATATATATATATATGGATTTAATGCATAGGCAGCTTCTTAGGGAACGTGCCTTCTATGAATTGAAATGTGTAGAGACTATCTCTCACTATAAATAGAACATAGGAGCATGTTGTCACTTTGTCAAATTGCCTCTTTCAAGTTATATATATAATAATATATGAACATATTAGAGATTAGTGTGGACAAAATAATTTATTAAAAGTTAAAAAACATAATTGATACAGTGGGTTTTGATCACCTATGATTATTTTGTGCCTCTTGTCGAAGTCTTTCTAAGATTTTTTATTAAGTTGTGTTATATTTATGAATATATTGAAGGAAGGTGTAGTAAAAAAATTGTATTAAATAGAAAAAAAAAACATATATAGAAAAGGTGGACTCTAATCAAAGCCTTTAAATACTACTTCTATCTACAGCGACCTCACGCCACGTATAAAAATCTTAAAATATTACCTCAATCTATGGCAACAAGTAATGATTTTGTAATCATGCACTTGTGATTTCTCTTATTAGCCTTCTTGTTGGCTTGACTACTGGAGAAGCATCACCGATCCCCAACTCTCTCATTTAACAGGCTCTTATTTGTATGAAAAATACACAATTGTCTAATTTTAAAAGATGAACAATACAATGAATATTTAAATAACTATATGAAAGAATTGTCCTTATTATATTATCTCATATGTTGGATGTTATGTTTAATTGTGTATAAATGTCATAAATTTTTCCACATATACATGGAAGCGGTGGTGATGCCATTGTCAAAAAGGAGAAAACTCTAAAAATTGTCTCATAGAAAAACTTCCTTTGAAATTTAAAATGTGTTTTAAATAATTTTTGAATCTTATCATCTTATATAAAGACTCTTTTTATCTTATTTTTTCATCTAAAGATGTATATTGTGTGTATATTTCTTTTGTTTGTCTATTCTTAACTTTTTAGTAAGTTGTGTTATATATATGAACATATTGAAGGTAATTGTAGTGAGAAAAATTGTATTAAAAGTTAAAAATAATAATATTTATTGAAAATGTGGACTCCAATGAAAATCTTTAAATATTACTTCTATCTACAACGAAGATTGTTGTTGAGACAGACTCATTAGAGGTTTGGAGGATTGTTATGAATTTTTGCACAGATACATTGAAGCGGTGGTGATGCCATTGTCAAAATGGAGAGAACTCTAAAACTTGTCTCATATAAAAATTTTCTTTGAAATTTAAAATGTATTTGAATGATTTTTGAAACTTATCATCTTATATAAAGACTCTTTTTATTATTTTTTTTTCATCTAAAGATATTGTGTGCATGTCTCTTTGTTTGTCTATTCTTAGCTTGTAGAATGTGTTATATATATGAAAAGATAAGTGTAGTGTAAAGATTGTATTAAAAGAAAAAATATATAGCAAAAAAAATTGGCTCAATTGGTAAAGGGTCGACTCATAACCACAAGGTCGTGAGTTCGATTCCCGCTGCCGATGTGAGGACCTTGTTGATAGGCGATATGTAAGTACATTTGTAAGCGCTCATAGAGTCTAGAGGCCTGCACTGGCCTTGATGAGCTCTCGGGACCCGACTCACCTAAACTTTTGTCTACAGAATATATATATATATATATATATTGATAAGATGGACCATGTTCAAAGACTTTATATTTTACCATCACAGAGACCTCACGCTCCCAATGAGAGCCTTAAAATCCTTCCTCAATCTTTTTTTTTTTTTTTAACACCCCTTCCTCAATCTATTGTAACAAGTAGTAATATTGTAACTATGCACTTGTGATTTCTCTTCTTAACAATTTTGTCAAGGGCGGGCACCCTACCCCAAAATTTGGTATATTATATATAAATAGGCCAAAGTCCTATTTTGGTCCCCCAATTATGCTCAGTGTTCCAAATTGGTCCCCTAGTTATTTTTCGTTCCATATTGGTCCCCCAGTTATTCAAAACTTGGCAAAGTTGGTCACTCTAACAGTTTTCATCCATTTTTCTGTTAAAAAAAGATAAATTTAATTTTTAACTCCTAAAAGTTTAAATTTTTTGCATCAAGGACCTTTTTCTCTATAATAGAACTAAAATGTAAGAAAGAAGAAATAACTTGAGAAAGNTATTTATTTCATATATAATCTTAATTAAATATTTTTATTTGATATATATAGTATATAATTATTTTGTAAAAGTTAGACCCCCATTCTTATCCATTCCTGGCTCTGCCCTTGCTTCTTGCTAACTCGACTATTGGAGATGTATCACCGAATTCCAACTCCATCTTGTTTGTTGTAGGCTCTTATTAGTATAAAAAAAGACACAATCGCCAAATTTTAAATGATGAACAAGACAATGAAGATTTAAATAACCTATAAAAATTTTCTTTATTATATTATCTCACATGTTAGATGTCGTGTTTTTCATGAGAGTCTCGATATATAAATTACATCAAGCCATAAGTTCATGTATTAACGACAAATAAATGTCATGAATGTTTTCATAAATACATGGAAGCGGCGGTGCCGCCAAAGCAAAATGGAGAAAAATCTACCAAAATTGTGTCTCATCACATAAAAATTCCTTTTCATTTAAAATGTGTATAAATGATTTTTCAAACTTCTCATCTTATATAAAGACTCTATTTACTTTTTACATATAAAAAAAAAATATATATATATATATATATATATATATGTTTGTTTTGAGTATGTGCCTTTTGTTGTCTTTTCTTAACTTTTTAGTAGGTTTGTGTTGTCTATATTATAAACATAATAAAGGTAAGTATTGTGAAAAAATTATATTAAAAGTAAAAATTATATATTAATAAGGTGGGCTTCGATCAGAGCTTTTAAATACTACTTTTTTTGTGTTACATTAAATATTACTTTCATTTATATAGTGATCTTGTGCCCCCTATCAAAGTCTTAAAATATTACCTCCATCTATTTTTACCAGTGTTGTCATAACCGAACCGAACAAAGACTCGGAAAAATGTTCGGTTCACGGTTTGATTGGTTGAACCGGTTGAACCATTGGTCAGATCGGATGACGCAATAAATAATTATTTTTAATATATCAAATATAAACCCTCTATATTTTTTTTGGGGGTCTAAGAGATGTAACACCCCAATTGTTGAAAAAGGACCTTTTTGATAGATGATAGAATTTGAGAGGCATAAAATAATTATGGAAGTATAATTTACAAGGAGACTTTGGAAGGATATAACTAATGAATAGTAAAATAAGTGAAAAAAGAGGTAAAAGTATGAAAGAGAATCTGCCCGGGACTAAACTGAAAAGTAAAACTATTTCTCGTTCTATTTTGTTTATCAAACTATGAGATTAGTTAAAACTATTTCTTAAATAATAACGGTAATATTTTTTTAGGGACAAAATACAAAATGGCCCACGTGTATGTACAGGCTTGAATCATTGGATTCAAAAATAAAGGGTTAAAGGGTTAATTTGGTCCTAAATGTTTGCCTTAATGTTCATTTTGGTCCACCATTAATCATTTTGCTAACATTTGGGACCAATTTGAACATTTATTAAAATAATGGACCAAAATGAATATTAGGCCATACATTTAGGACCAAAATGAACCTTTCACCACACATTTTATTACAATTTAGTGTTGTTTTGTAATTTGCAATCTGGTCCTCAAACTATTATTTGTTATTTTTTTGTC